>JADDOH010006779.1:0-72806 GCA_016648135.1 Agrypnia vestita | reverse complement strand
CCCTTACCAGGAGTGTAACGCTAATAATCTTTTGGTTTACAGTTTACTAAAGTGTGTTTAACTGTACGGTATGTTTTCTTACACGAATTAAAATATATATATATATATATTCATTCGTCGGAATCACACACCATACTAGGTATCCACCATATTCCATCCGCCACATAATACTAAAACAAGTAATTCTGCAGGATCTAGAGGTGGAAATGCGCAGTATAAGGTCGCACGGGAAGTGCTGGCACTGTGTGAAGTGAAGTGCTTCACTCTGCAATTAGAAAATAAAGTCTCAAAAACCCACCTAATTAGATGAAGGCTACATATTTTAACAATTTCTTTGGCGGTATCTTGTATCTTTCAATATATATTTCAATATTTCAAACTTTTACTAACTAACGTTTACTTAACTATGGATTTTATGAAATATACTACATCAATTCACAATAAGAGTTCATAATTCTTTTACCATGTGGATGTCCCTCGTAAGCTGAGAGCGCCTTAGTTCAAGCATAGTGGATACATTGTGGATTCATCTATCATGAGTTATTGAGTGAACTAAACAATGAAATCTGGTGTAGGCATTTAATCTGGAGTTCGAACAACCCACCAGAACACCCATACATCATTCCGTTACAGCCACACGGAGGGCGGAATCTAATCTTTGGAATAATAATCCAAGGGAATCAACTGCTCACCATTGCACTTGTAACGATATTGGCCTATTCAAATAGACATTGCTGAAAAATTATACGAAAATATCTCTCTGCTAAAAGCTCATGATAAGGAGAAGCCCCACAATTCATAAATTCTCTATAATTAAATATTTGCCGGATAAGTAGGTGCGGGCCTTTATTATTTCTTATTAGCCTTTATTATTTCTGCACGCGGGCGTGTAAAGCAGGCTTTATGTTATTTTATTTTGACGAAGCGGGCCAATCAAAAACGGTTGTCCGCGGAACGGATTCGGCCAATAAGAGGCGTTCTAAGAGATAAACCTTTACCTTTACACGTCGGTTGGAGTCAAAAATGGCGAGAAATTTTGACTATATAAGCCATACAAATTCGAGGATCAGCCCTTCTTTCTTCAGCATCAACTTCGGCCGGAGGCCCTTGTGGAGAGAGGACCGAAATACCATCAGTGAGTCACAGAGGCAGCAACACTCGAGGATACAGCTAAGCATTTTCAATATTATTTATTTCTATTGCCTTTTTCGTGTATTCAATTTAGAACTTTCTGGATCGTAACAAATATTGATACATGTTGTGGATTGTTTTGTTACGTATTTTGGGCCTAGGGATAATTATTACTATGCGCGCATCAGATTTAATATACAAGAAATCGTAATATTGCGGCTGTGATAATTCCAGCGGGTGAATTATTGCATAACGCTTATGAAATATTTAATTCTGTCGCTGTCCACATGGAAAATCATTTAAATTTGATATTCATATATTACCAAAGATATAAAGGCTTTAAAATGGAATATTTTACTGACGAAGGGTGTTTCGTGTTTGTTTGTGGGATTTGAAATTCAGAATAATTACGTATATTTAATGTCGCGAGGTTCGGAATGTACGAGAGATTCTTCAGGGCGGATGTATCTTTATGCAAAAGAATGCTATGTTATCTATACTGGCGATTGAATACACGGATTTCTATATGATTTGTATTATTTTGGGGATAATTGAGATCGGAGTATTTATGTGGTTTTGATATCTCGATTGTCAGTGTGATATAAATTCAGATCGTGCGAGAAGTTTCCTACAAATAATATATTTTAAAAATGAATCTGGATTTTATATTTATTTTATTAAAACACGGATGTGAGATTATTGGACAAGGTACATGTTTGTATTGCGTATCATTGGGCAATCGTTTTAAACACGATTTGTTCCTATCAAGTTCTTATAAAGACGTGTTTCGAATTGTATATATTGTATAGAAATAATTAATTTAGATACAGTCGGTCTTCAGCTAAGGATCGCGGAATTTTGTACTAACGAGCAACATTCTCGATGGAAGGAAAGCGAAAGGCTGCACAGGCGATGTCAACTTTGGAGAGGACCCGCTATATTACTTCGGATCAGGATGCCATCTCAGAAGCAGACCAACTACAGAAATAAGATAAGAACCTTTTATATTATTTATTCTTTATTTTCTTATGTGTATCAAATGGAATGTTCGTGCTATATAATTCGTCATTGTCACAAGGTCACTATTCATTTCATTGCGTGGGTTCAGAGTTCGACGGTAGCGGACGCGGTAACAAGTTGGTACTTGTCGGGACGTGACGTCGGAATTATTTCTTAATTATCTTTAGGATACAAGCGAGGTCATTATACGTGCGTTCTGCATTTCAAACGTTTTACTAACATATATAAATACATATTATTGCGTTTTACAAATTGAATAGGTTCGCGGAAAGTAGATATTTCGCCCGGTTGTGCAATATTAACTTCCAACGTAGCATAATGAGATCTTATTACCGGCGCTAGACTCTTAAGGTTAGGCACGCGGGGATTATAAATGGGATAATGAACGAGAACCGAATGGGGAAGTTCGTCTCTTCATGGTCGGGAGGCGAGGAGCCGTACGTCTTTCACGCCCCGTGATCTTGGGAGGCTGAATTTCGATTGTGGAAAAATATGAAGTTAGATTTACTCGCGTGCCATAAGCAACCATACATAAGACAGGGTCGAATGTCGGAGCGCGCGTTCTCGGCTATGGAGTCTGATTAGATTAGAGAGACATCTTAGATTTGGGACTAGGTAAGGCCATCTTAACTGTATCTACCCGGTTAAGACAGGGTTTTAAAGCCAAGAATTACAGGATGGTCTGAAGGTCCTGGAGCGGCGACCCTCAAAGATCTAAGGGGAAGAACCTCTCACGTCTTTTCGGGCCCCTTGGTGCGACGAGCTCGGGCTCTGTTTATGAATGTGTTAGCTCCGTACTCAAGGACGAGATAGGACGTTCCTCATGAACGAGAAATTATAAGATGCAGGTAGCAGTTCGACAATCAATACTGTGCTCGGGACCGCTTTAATGAACGAGATCTTTTAGCAGTTTAACAATCAACTTTTATGATCGGGACCGCATTCAGGAGCGAGATGGCATTACTAACACCTTCATACTCATCATTCACCACCTTTTCTAACTTGCTGTATACAGAGACCTTCGGGGTTCTCCTTTCCCGGCCAGCGAGAAACATATCAGGAATTACACAATCAACTGTAATAAACATGCTGATTTACCATCATTTAATATCTCTAGTCAATAAGACTACACCGTGGGATCATTCACATCAACTATAATTGGCGATGCTAACATGGCTCTGACTGACGCGCTCAAGGAAGAGTCTTTTCCAGTCACCCAGTTAGTTCATTCAGCCCTTTAATCAGCTGTAAACATCATAATACTCCAGCTTATGTAGCCGCAACGTGGGATCCTCATCATTTACACCAGTCAATTTGACTGCCCCGCGGGACAATATACAAACCTTAATATCAGACGCGGGATTTCTTCCTGATATGTTTGTCGCCGGGAAGCGAGGACTTCGGAGGATTCCAGCAGGAGCAATAGAGTCTCGGCTTGATCTTGGTCTGCAGATTAGCATGAGAAGCTATTAATTACACAGGTGGTAGCTACCGGGTACAGCGTTGTCGATGGGGCTGTACCCCCTTCCTAAGAGGAGGGTAACCTAAAATCTACGTAAAAGTAAAATCAGAATCAACTTGACTCTTATAAAATATGACTTATGAAAGAATCGAAAATTTCGATTTAGAATCTCGGGCTGTGATAATGTCAGACGAAGCTTGCCCCGAGCCTCTGTTGCGCCTAGTTGTTATGAATATATGTTTACTCTTTCCACTATATACCATGAACAGATAAATCGGGCCGAAGACCACCGATCGCGCCAGTTGTAAGCATTGTATGTATGTATTCTGGAGAACCCAGCCGTTAATTTGCATTTTGAGTATTGTGTGTGTGTTTAATAAGTATAACCGTGTATTAATCGACCGTGATTTATCTAATCTGGATGACCGGCAGATCCAGTATACTATTGCATTAAAAAAAAATACGTAAAAAAAAATAGATATTGCGTGTTGTTGCGCAATATTAGCGCTAAGTTCCTATTATGTACCGTCGGTTGTATTATGCGGATACCAAGTTATACTCAGAGCGCCCTAGGCTGTATTTCGCAAGTGGTATTTATCTA
Organism: Agrypnia vestita; assembly: GCA_016648135.1. Classification (NCBI taxonomy): domain Eukaryota; kingdom Metazoa; phylum Arthropoda; class Insecta; order Trichoptera; family Phryganeidae; genus Agrypnia; species Agrypnia vestita. Next base: position 68,592 of record JADDOH010006779.1, on the reverse strand, counting down.
TCTGAATATTCCATCGTAATCGTGACCCCGCACTCAGCCGTGGAATCCGTCCACAGGTGCTAATATGAGACCTCGGTAACCAGGCGGCATCGTTCTAGGCGAAAAATCTACGTAGACATATTGTATATGTTCGCGACGCCGCTACCGGATGCGAGGAAATGACGGATGCGCCGCCATGAAAGGCGATTTTGTTAGTCTGTTCAATCTATCGTCGTTTTGAGTCCGGCTCATGTTGCACGTTAATAATGTTAGGTTAGTTTCACCTCGTATGAATACATGGCATTTCTTCTGCTACGCTACCAAAAGTACTGGGCAACCGCGTCACATCGAGGAGTCCTAAATTACTATCACTAGACGATTACTGGCCAAATTATATGTTAGACTAAACGTAAACTTGATTCAATCACGTAAATAAATTTTAAACATAGCTTTGAGCTTGCAAAAGCAGATCTCAAATAATATATTAGACTCTTAATAAATGAACTTAAAGTAAAATCGCTTTTAAAACTTTTCTTAAAGCCTTCTCTTTTAAACTTTCGATTTAAACTTCTTTCATAATAAAGAGAAGAGTCACCCCAAAATACACACCCCCCACAACGGCAAACGTCACACACTGGTCGGCCCTCCCGGAGTACTCCAAGCACTCCTGCTTGATGTCAGGATACGATATGTCCACATCAGTGTAGGGCGCTCCTTCACCGCCGCTCTCGGCTGCAGACTCTTCACCTATCTGCACATCACCTCCCTGCGCACTTCCCCAGACCGCATTGCTGGAACCTACTTCTGGAAGCAAAAACAATAATTAGGTTCAACAGAGCTGGAGAGTTAGCTGTCTCCCGGGCTCGGCTCCATGTCTCCTCGGGCTGTACTCGCACAAAGCTGGTCATCGTATAATAACCTGTACCAGGCAGACTGCTTCTTATTGAGTGCATTGTTCTCTTATAAGGGCACTAAATGCTTTGCCTATTCTGAAGTATACTTATAAATGTATATCTATAAATGTGCAACTTTAAATTTTCGAAACGTTCAACAATTCACTTGGTACTCTTATGGTCGGTATTGGGTTTAAGGAAGCCACTTTCATAGAACATGTGCGGGATTAACTCGGAGAAATCTTACTTACGTATTGTAAGCTAGATTTATGATTACACGAATAATTGCAATAAGAACATGAAAATGGTTTTTCATCGTTGTGCTTAAGCGCATGTCTCTTCCGTCGCACATTTTATTCCATAGAACATGCCCTTATCACACTTCGTGCGGTTGATCCATTTGCTTTTCCGATTTAACGCAACGGAAGATTCGCACAGTGTGGCGCCGGCCTTATAATTTAGACTTTTGCCTAATTTTAGTGCATTGTTTAAAGCCGGGTCTTTTTAGGGTTTGGTTCGTGGTAAGTTGAAGCCGCTGATTTCAAAAATGAAATATTATCAGATAGCATTAGGCACCTATTAAAGAAGCATTTATTTTAAAATTTCCAAATGTCATCATACATTTTAACGTCTGACATGATTAACATCAAGTGACGCTTTACTATGGTAAACATCAGGTCACGTTTAATATATGGTTAACATCGAGTGACGTTTAATCTATGGTTAACACCAGTTTAAGTAAACCATAGAACATAAACGTCTTCGATCATTGCATAAGGATTGATTTTCCGTAGTTCGAGGATCCAGACTTAATAAAATGATCCAAATTAATCGGTGAAGACGAAAAGGTTTTGCTCGCTCTGAATGAGTGAGTATATTACGACACTTTTTCTTTGATGGTTAGCTTAGTTGGTTTAGAAAATAATCAATTGGATAAATACGGTTTATTTGTCCCAATCAAAGTACACCTTTAACGGTCACATCAGGTGCGCGCATTCCACGTCACTGAGAATGGATCAATAATGAAGCAACTCCTCACCGGCGCGCTGGTCGGCCTTCCTGGAGCACTCCTGCCTGATGTCGGGGAGCCACACGTCCATGTCCGTGTAGGGCGCTCCTTCATCGCCGCTCCCGGTTGCAGACCCTGGCTCGGGCTTCACGGCAGGAACATCTTGGGCAGCGCGGCTCATGGTACTAATACGTCCGGACTACACGAGGCCCGACAGGTAAATGGCGCTTGTCAAATGGCGTGGGCCATAGACACGAGCGGATCATAGACGAATTATCTTATTAATTAATCGATAGGTAGGACTTCTAAAAATGTGACGTTCGTCCAATTCTCTAGTTTAACCCCTTATTGCATGAATTATGAAGGAGGTTCAATAAAAAAAAGCAAAAGGATGTTTATTTAGGCTAATTTAACTATTAAAAGACTGTGCTAAAAAAAAACTTTGGGGACCGCTGGAGTAACATAGCGTTACCTGATTAAAATTCGGCATGTTTTTAATATGTGATAAAATATACATATATACAATACAGATAAGACTTTTTAAAGGTCCCTTTATATAATTATGTAAGGTAAACATACACATTTGCATTATTTTAGTAAATTATTATAAAATCATGGCAAATCGAATTTGCGTACGCTTCCGCCGACGTTTCAATAGCAACTGAATACAACGACCCGGTCGCCTGCTCGCTTCAGTCGCATGCACTACGTCTTTGTCTAGCACGTGTTACCCGACTCTATCGTACTCTTTCTATATCGTTTTTGCTTTCGCTGAAACCCAAGTAACCGCCATCTCTGTCCTACATGAAATGTATGGTATTGTCGTACTCTTTCTTGCTCGATTTAACTGCGATGGACAATATACTGCTCTCTCTTACACACTGGCCACACACAGAGTAATGAATAAATATTTTTTAATTAAAAAATCCGTACATTCCTAACAGTTTAATTTAGTAATTTTGGTGTAAAAATGTCTATTCGATGATTACAAAAAATGTGACGTTTCAGTTTTCGTAAATAAGGTAGATATTTCTTATTTTGTATGACAGGTAGACCTACGTTACATCACCGACACATAGGAGTTAAGATATACATATGAATTATTTTTAGATACATTTTATGTTAGAAATTATCCTATGAAGCCAAGTATAACTTCGTGTGATTCGAGTCAAATAATGCGAGGGCATGTATATCTCTTTATGCATGGCAGTTACATTTTATATAAATCTTTGAAGCAATTTCGCTTTTCGTTTTAGCACATAAACCTATTGCATTTTTCAAACTTGGGGAAAGTCGTCGTCGATGAAACCATACAGTATCATTGACGGTGCCCGTACGTGGGGCACGCGTCTTGAGAATAATTTGATATTGTGGTATAAACCTTAATTTAAAATTTGAAGCGTGTACTTCACTTACAAACCTGTGAAGTGTGCACTTCAGTATAATATAGTACTACATTGTAGTACTTAGTACAGAGCGGACCCATCACTACAGGGAATCGATAATTCGTCTCTGCCCCGCTCGTGTCTATGGTTGGCTGTCATTTATCAACTGCATTTCGTGCTTGCTTTATCGTATCAGAATCATGGAACGCACTGCCCAAGATGTTCCTGCCGTGAAGCCCGAGCCAGGGTCTACAACCGGGAGCGGCGATGAAGAGCTCTACACTGATGTGGACATATCGTGTCCGGACATCAAGCAGGAGTGCGCGGAGTACTCCAGGAGGGCCGCCCAGCGCGCTGGTGAGCAGTTGATTCCCTTGGATTATCAATCCGTGAAGTAGATCCCGCTTTTGTTGTGACCGTCACAGGAAGATGTATAGAATACGTGAACGCCTTAAGAGATTTTGGGAAAAATGCAGAATACAATGCTATTTTTAATATTTACACATTTTCCTGTATAATTGAGTGTCCTGATTCCAAAAATGACTTAAAATATTACCGCTACCAAGTAATAAACGAATAATTTCAATTTAAAAAATCGTAAATATACCTTAATGTATTTGACAGATCAGCCATTTTATCTTTACGAAACCATAGACAAAATTTCAAAGCACCCTTGAGGTGAATATTCGCGAACACGGCGCTATATAAATTATCCAAATATTATTATTATTTTTATTTTGATATTTTATTCAAAGATAAATGAGAATTAATGTGTATATGGGAAGCGTAGACAATTTACTATATTATTTCAAAATAAGCGTTTATCCCGAAGTTTCTACTGCGAAAATGTAATTAAAAACTCACAATTACCCCGCCTACATTAGCTAGACAATGAGTTCAGAGAATGCCGAGACATATCGCATACCAACTTGACACATTTTAGAAAAAAACCTGCTGTCGATATTGAGATGCTCACAGTTGTCGCTGTACCACATCCGGGTATTTCTTAATTGAATTATTTTTCTCATGGAGCTTGGCGCACTTAATATGATGCGAGCGGGCGGACGCACCGCGCCAAGTTCTTTATTTAGTTTTGCATCCATCGCGGCTTACTGCCGAGTCCTCTTTATCCGTAGACTTGTGTTGCTTGTCAGATGGCTTTGTTCGCTGGTATGTTTTGAGATCATTCTTTGGGCGCCTGAAGGCAAATAGGACGCCACCATCACCCGCATTTGCGTTATTCTGACCAGCGCGGAAGGGTGCATACCTTTCATTATTCTGGGGCAAAGAGGTTTTACGGGAAACTCTCATACGAACTTGTTATCCGGGTCACTTTTTCAATTTTAATCTTAATGAAATAACTTTGAGGATAGGTTTTTAACTGTAGCCACACCCCGGTTCGAAAATTTATTTGTTTGCTAGAATAAGTAATGAATAGTTAGTACGCGTCCGTCGCGATCAGGATACAGTGGTATCGAAAGTGGTAGACGTAGAGTTACTCCGAGTGGTCAATACAAAGTTGATTTGTTATTTTAAATTACTATGTTCGTAAACTATTCAAAGGAACTTTTATCCGGGTCAGTTTTTCTAGGCCACCTCGGATAATCGAGAGCCCACAGAACGTATTTTTCATTTTTGAAATCTCAAAATGCAGATTTTTGTTATATGTGAGCGAATAAACACCATATTATGTATGTGATAATTTGGAAATAAGACTAACTGAAGGAGCTCACAGTCAAAACATTTTATTCACAAAAATATTTCTATTGCAGGTCACATGAGAACGGAAGATTCTTTTTCGGAAAATCCAACTGTGTCTTCGCCTGCCCCCGGAAAGCAGCGAGAATTGGAGACCGTTTCCAAAGATAAAAAATTCTCAAGCTGGTGCATGCTTTCTCCTGCTTGTGAGAAAGTGTTTTCATGTTCACAGTGCAATTATTCATGCAATAATAAATATTATTTGAAACGTCATAATCTTACGCATTATACAGAGAAACGGTTTTCATGTTCGGAATGTAATTATTCATGCAATCAAAAGTCAAACTTAGCAGTACACGTACTCAAGCACACTGGAGAAAAACAGTTTTCATGTTCACAGTGCAATTATTCATGCAATGATAAATATAATTTGAAAAGTCATTATCTTAAGCATAATTCAGAGAAAAAGTTTTCATGTTCACAGTGCAATTATTCATGCAATCAAAAGTCAAGCTTTATAGAACACTTTCTCAAGCACACTGGAGAAAGACTATTTTCATGTTCCCAGTGCAATTATTCAAGCAATCGGAAGTCAAACTTAACAGTTCACGTACTCAAGCACACTGGAGAAAAACAGTTTTCATGTTCCCAGTGCAATTATTCATGCAATCAAAAATCCAATTTAAAAACACATAGTCTTACGCATAATGCAGAGAAAAAGTTTTCATGTTCACAGTGCAATTATTCATGTAATATAAAATGCAATTTGAAAAGACATATTCTTAGGCATAATGTGGAAAAACAGTTTTCATGTTCACAGTGCAATTATTAATGCAATCAGAAATCCACATTGAAACGTCATAATCTTACGCATAATGCATAAAAACCGTTTTCATGTTCACAGTGCAATTATTCATGTAATCAGAAGTCATCTTTAGTAGCACACATATTCAAGCACACCGGAGAAGAACTGCTTTCATGTTCTCAGTGCAATTATTCATGCAATTTTTAATGTAATTTGAACTCATATTCTTACACATAATACTTATAAACTTTTTTCATGTTCACAGTGCAATTATTCATGAAATCGAAAATCTAGTTTAAAAATACATAATATTTCGCATAATGTTGAGAAACTGTTTTCATGTTCGCAGTGTAATAATTCCTGCAATGATAAGTCAAACATGTTTTTTCATGTTTACAGACTAATTATTTGTGTGATTATGAGTTCGGTGAAAATATTTACTCTTATTTAATATATGAATTCCTTCGGTGAAGAAATTTGTATATGTGTGAAGCATACTGATTTCTGTTAACTTTTAAAATAATATCAGTACTCATTATCATCATACTCATTTTCAATAACGTGGGGGTCCAAGACGCATACACACATACACATACATAATGAGGTACCGCATATGCTGACATTGAAGTACGGCAGGCCGTCGCCCTCGATAAGATCGCTGAGCACAGCAAACAGGCGACAATGTAAGCCGGGCCATTGACCGAGTACAAAGGCAATGTATAGCAGAGGGCATGGAGAGCGAGGAAACTCACCTTGCTGATCTTGACTAAATACCCACACGCGCGGCCGAGTAAAGACGAAATAATAACACCCCCGATTCCTCTGTTCATGATTACTATATAAACGGTAGTCTCCAGAGCAAATTATCTCACTCGACCAGTGTCATTCTTACGGCAAAGCGCTCCCCGATCGAAGCCTCACTTCTCGGGAAGCTACCTATCGAGCGGAAGCTCTCGTCATTTATCGATTCATTATTGTGTACCTGTAATTGTTGTACTTGTAACTTCTGTCATTATTACATTCCAATAAATACTATTCAAACACCGCGACTTTTACATCATCAACAACAACAGAGATTCCGACTGTACAAACGGAGTGGTGACACTTGAGTTCAAATTCATACTAAACCGGAGGGCTCATCCACCTACAAAATAATATTAATTTTCATCATCGTCATCTTCACCCCCTTGTCCTAGTAAGATCCGGGGACTAATAACTCGACAAAGTGCTTCAATATTCCGCAGTCTTGCGCTGCTTCCGCTGTTTTCAAACACATTTTTGCTGTTTCTCCAAGCTTAATCTGGGACGACCCACCGATCTTCTTCCTTCGGGTTGCCAAGAGGATTCTTCTTGGCACTCTTTCCTCTGGCATTCATAGCACATGTCCAAGCCAGTGAAAAGGGGCCCACCACACATCCAAGGCCTTTTTATGAGCAATAATTCCCAAATCGACCCTACACTTTCGCCACACAATTTACCTTTTTTAAGCTACAATGGTCATCCTCAACGCGCTTCTCAAACTCACATGAATGCAAACGGCGCGGGGAGGCGTGCACACTTGTCAACTGGATTAAAGATGAAAATAGCTGATTAAAGAAAGACATCTCCAAGCCGCCTCATTTGAAAATTTTCTATAGATAGGTTCTTTATATAGACGAACATGAGTTCGCGACATCACGCGGTGAGGTGTGGACGTCCGCGGCGGTCATATGAGCGAGCGAATTGTAGTGAATTAACGATTTACTTGCCACAAATCTTAAAAACCAGAGAAATCTGCCCAGAGTAACATGCCCAAAGACATGCTGAAAATATTAGACAGAACTTAAGATTGCAATGACTGGTTTGTGTTTTATAAATATCGCTTCGACATCTAATAATCAGGTATTTTTTAACAAAATCCATTCACCGTGGAGGTCCGACATTAAATATCAGTGTACTTTTTTAATTTGAAACGGTTTAATTGCCATTACTGGCCAAATATTGGGTGTTGAATGGCCATCGTATATACAGACGTAAAAAACACAGGATGCAACTTCTACTTCAAAGGTCCCATCCAAATTTGCAAAGGTCGTAAATGGGTATTAATTATTAAGTCTCGTTCTAGTGTTGGACTTGTCATCAGCGAATAAGGAGGACTGTCCTGAATCTGCGACTTGTCTATCTTTGAGTATTGGGGTAACAATCACCAAAATAAAAATCTTGTTATTTTCATAATACGGCCGATTTAATCAAAAACACCGCTTCACTATAGTCACATTGAAAACAACGTAATACTATGTTCACAGTGCAATTATTGTTGCAATAATAATACATCCAACATATTTCATGTGTGAAAATACATGTGCTGACGCATAGTGCATTGCTTTAATGTGCAAAGTGAAATAAAAAACATACAAGCCTACGCACACTGATGAGGAATTGTTTTCATATTCATTGAGCACTTATATACCGGTTGTCTTAACGATAGCAGATATGGAAATTTTCTTTTTCTTTTTTAATATTTACGGGCATCAACAATGCATTTTGAATATGAAAACTTTTAAACTTAATCAATGTTTAACAAATCATATATATCGCATATTTTGTTTCGTAATCAAGTGCCGTTAGCGAGCACAATAAAGCTTCTGTCGCCGGAATGCAAAGATGCCGTTTCATTGTAAAACATGAGGCCGATTTACTGCCGGGCCATCAGACACCGTTCACAAGAACAGGGCCTGTCTCGGTCGTCAACACAGAATTATGAAAAAAAATCCTCATTCGCGGACCTTGAGAAATTTAATCATCCAGTCAGTTTGTCAGTTGTGAGAATTACGACTCCGTTAATATAAAAATGGTTTATTTCTAATAACTGAAAAGTATTCTTTTTAATTTAATGTTCTTTTAAACGAATTAAACCTATGTTGGAAAAAAATTAAAGGTTTTTATCATTTTATTTAAGTTGTATTGAAGCGAAAAAAGTTGTCAGAAAATAGGATGTTCCTGATGTGTAGCACAAACAGAAGCAGCACAAGACGGGGAAATATGGAAGTACCTTGCCGAGTCATTGGGCCCCCGATCCGAGTAGGCCAGGGGGAAGATGATCATCCATGTACTTGCTGGGTGAAGATGATTATCCACATTTTCATTGAGTATGGTTTCTTCGGGAATAGTTCAGATAGTTTTTAATTCATGTAGAATGTTAGGAATACTTGGAGAATGTGTAGTTATTATTGTTTTTGACCCTCGTGATAATAATAGTAAGGATAAACTGACCTATTCTCAAAATAGCAATATCGTTATTTGGTGATTTCACCCAAACCCTCACAAGTGAAGGATCGTCAAGACATCTATTAAATGTCAATATTTCTATCCTTGTGAGGGAAATATTGGCTTTAATTTAATATTTTAACTCTTTGGATGAAGAAGTTAGTAGATGTGTGTTAAACAAACTTATTTCTACCAACTTATAAAATAATATTTAGTACCTATATTATATTATATTAAAGGGTAAAAAAACCTATATTTTAGACGAAATTCGAGATTGCAATGACTGATTTGCGTGTTGATACAAATTTCGCTTCGATATCAAATAAAGAGGTCTTTTTTAATAACACCCAAACATCGTTGTGGCCCGACATTACAATCCATTTTTTTTTATAAGATAAATACGTATGTAATTTTTTATACAACAATGATAACTAACACATATTAATAATCGAATTATAATAAATTTTATACCTCACCAAAAATTATCAAGGTTCTTGTGGTTGGTAAGGTATAATCATTTTTATAGGAAAAATTTATGTCAATATAACCCTTTTTTTTAGTATAAATGAATTCCTATGTTAAATTATTTAAGTAGGTAAGTAGTGTAAGATGTTGGTAGTATAATCAATGTTAACAGACAGTGAAATTGATTGGTTATCGTTTCTTTAAATATTGTGATATTCAATATTTCTTATAAATTATGTCAACTGTATTCACTTTAAATATGTAAAATAAAGTTTCTGTTCTGAATCTTTGGGGTGTCTTAAAATTATTTAAATAATTAGTCTTTGTATTATTCTTAATAATCGAGTGTGACCCTTCCCATCTAATAATACCATATTGCAGCGAGGATTGTACGGTGGCATAATTTGCCATTTTTAAATTACCGATTTTGAAAACATTTCTTAATGTAATGAACACATAAATACATTTTCTTAGTCATTGACTAGTTCACAAATATTGAATATTCAACTTAAATTTTGATATCGTTTTGTATATATACACCTAAATATTTTAGATAGTCAGTTGTCTTAATTATTGAACATTTAATAAAATATTGATGTAGTTATTTAGTTTTCAAATGATCCTTATGCCATAGCTGCACAACTATTGGGTGCTGAAAAGTGGTACTGCATCATCATATATGGAGACTTTATAGCAGATCGCAAAATGAAAACGCCATGGTCAGGCCACATCGCTATGAAGACGAACGCTGATATACCCAATATTAATGATTTCGAATATCCGACCGTAACTTCCTATGCAATATCTGATCTCATTCCGGTTTCAAAATTAGTATGGTTTCAAAATTTTTAGTAAACAAAATGAAAACTTTGGCTTTATGGTCTTTCAATAAAATACTCTGAATTAGATTTTTTTAAATATTTCATTTAAATGAAAAATAAATCTGGTAACTGCATTTTTTTATTTTTTTTTTTTTTTATTTACATCGCAACTGCATCCATTGCAATATCCCATATGTCATTGGTATTAATCATTAATACAAATATATAATACTCTACGTAACAATGTCCGTCATTAATGCTAATGATGTCTCAAATAAAAAAATAAAATAGTAGAATAAAATGAGGTACAAAAAAAGTAAGATCCTTTTCTTTACAATGTCCGTCACTAACGGCATCAGATAGCTAAAATAATAATGAAGTATAATATCATAGTTAGGTATAAGAAGCATAAAAGCACAAGTCTCTTTTTAATAATATTCATCACTATCGTTTTCTAGACTCTACGCTACTCTAATTAGCTCTGTTCTCACAGCCTTTACTGGCGGCCGAAATATATACCTAATGAAATTCCGTCATTTTTAAAGGGTTAAAGCTAAAAATGTTCTCAGGTTTTCACGGCCGTTCAGAATATTCTGTGTGTAGTCTTCTGGGATATTCTGCCTTGTATGTCTGACACCTCTCTTGCCGTCGTTTAACAAGATACTACCACACCCTGGTGGTTATGGTGGTAGAGAGCCCTTGGTGTCCCATTGAAAATGTGCGAGTTTGGTGGGGGTGGCTGACAGTGGGTGGGAGTGGGTGACGAAAATGTGCATTCTAGCACATTGTTTTGTTATGAGAAGGCCGCAAATGCTTCAGATTGTTCCAGAATGGGTTCGCCGACTGTGTCGGTAAGTCTAGAAGGTTCTGGAAAAATCCGCTCTAGAAAGTTCTGTAAGGAGAACGTTCTAGAAAAATCCCGAAAGTTCCATAAGGTTCCAAACTAAGTGGCGAAGTGTGCCAGTGAGTCAAGAACGTTTCAGAATGTCCAATTAAGCTCTAGAAAGTTCTGGAAGGGAAGTGTTCTAGAAGATTCCCAAAAATTCTGTAAGGTTCCAAACTAAGAGGTGAATAGAGAAGGTCCCTGAACGTTCGATAAAGGTCTAGAAAATTTTGGTGGTGGAATGTTTCTGTGACTCTATAAGGTTCCAGACAGTTCGAAAAAGTTCAAGAATGTTCTAGATGGAGAACGTTCTAGAAGATTTACGAAAGTTCTATAATGTTTCATACAGTATGGCGGAGTGTATCTGTGAGCCTAGAAGGATTCAGAATGTTCGATAAAGCTCTAGAAAATTCCGGAAGGAGAACGTTCTAGAAGATTTCTGAAAATTCTATAAGGTTCCAAACTGAGTAGCGGAGTATGTCAGTGTGTCCAGAAGATTCCAAAACGGTTCAAATAAAGTAACGGACTATGTCGGTGACTGTAGAAGGTTCCAGAATATTCGATAAACTTCTAGAATATTCTGGAAGGAGAACGTTGTAGAATATTCTTTATTCTTCTAAAGAATGCTCTCTTACATTCCAAACAATGTGGTAGAGTGTGTCTGTGAGTCAAGAAGGTTCTAGAGCATTTATAAAGGGTCTCGAACGCTTAAGAAGGCTTTGGAAAAAGAAAGTTCAAAAAGGTTCTAAAAGGTTCCAAACTGTGTGGTAGAGAGTCGGCTATTCTAGAAGGTTCTAAAACATTCAATAAAGATCTCGAATGTTCTGGAACAAGAATGCTGTAGAAGATACCCGAAAGTTCTCATACGTTGCAAACAGCAAAAGCTCTAGAAAGTTCTGGAAATATCCGAAAGCTCTATAAGGATTCAAACAAAGTGGTGGAGTGTGTTGCTGACTGTAGAAAATTCCAGAACGTTTCATAAAGTTCTTAAATATTCTGGAAGAAGAACGTATTAGAAAATTCTCTATTATTCTAAAGAAAGTTCTCTAACGTTCCAAAACAAACAGCAAACAGTGTGGCGGAGAATGACTGTGAGTCTAGAAGGTTCCAGAACGTTCATGAAGGTTCTCGAATGCTTTAGAAGGTTCTGGAAATACAAAGTTCAAGAAGGTTCTAAAAGGTTCCAAACTGAGTGGCGGAGTGTGTCGGTGAGTCTAGAAGGTTCCATAATTTTTTAGAAAATTCTGGATGGAGAATGTTTCAGAAAGTTCTACAAGGTTCCAAACTGAATAACGGAGTGTTTTGGCGAGTTTAAAAGGTTCCGGAAATTTCTAGAGGGTTCGAGGAATTCTATAGAAAGTTCTGGAAGGAGAAAGTTCTACAAGCTATCAGAAAGATCTATAAGATTTCAAACTGAGTGGAAGAGTACGTCGGTGGGTCTAGAGGCTTCAGAAAAAATTATAATGGTCTAGAAGATTCTGGAAATAAGAAGTTCTGTAAGATTTCGGAATGCTCTAGAAAATTTTGGAAGGTTCTAGAGTGTTATGATTGCTTTGCTAAAATATCTATTGATATATTCGCAAAGTGAAGACGGTCCAGCAAGGCAATTCAATCATAGGTGCCGAAACCAGCAAAAAAGAGACGTCATCACAATTTTATGCTTACCGAATTATGATCCCGAGCGAAGCCGGGCCCATCAGCTAGTTAATAATAGTGGAGAAGAGAACCCTGCTTCGGAAAACCCATTCATAGATATGGAACAGATCAATATCCAAAATGATATTGTGTAGCAAACCATTAGCAGGCATTACCATCGGCAAACCTGCCGATGGTAATGCCTGCTATGCTGCTATGCTGCACAATATCATTTAGACTATAAGGGCGGCTCTCCTCGATCTAACGGAGAAATTCGGACAAGGGGGCGTCCGTTAAAACCAAAAGTATATTAGCGTGGGTTTACCGAAAGACTTTTTTTACATTTATATACAAATATTTTAGACACTGAGAATCAGAGTGTGTGGGATGGTTGGTGGTGCTTGAAGACTTCCTTATGGTCACCACCGTACTTAAACGGAATTCTCCAAATCTCGGTTAAAACGCCTAAGATGTTTTACAATTTTTATTATGTATAAATAAGATTACAGAAATACAATTTAATATAACGCGAGTACAAAATAATGACGGGAAATATCGGAGTACAAACGAAGATGGCTTCCAGCGCACGGGTCGGAGTCTTGAGACGGAAGCGAGTGGCGATGTACTTGTCCCAGGCTTTTTATATTCCCCGAGAACAGGGAAATGCTCGTACGTCTGCAGGGTGCACGGCCGGTCCTGCTGACAGAGCGATTCTCCGCTGCGTGTACCCGTGCTGGCTCATTCATAGCCCGCTTGTATGCATCGTGTTTCCCTGCTTGCTGCTGCCGGGCGGTGGCCTCGCTTCTGTATACGCGCCGCTTGGTGGTTGTATGGGTATGGATGCATGTGCACCCAATAGACTATTTACGTATATAATAAAAAATAGGGGGCACAAGAGAATATAAAACACTGCAAAATACTTTTTTATTTTAATTATTTAACTTATTTTATAATTTTACGTACAACTAAACATTTGAAATGAAGACTCCCATGTTGTCACTATCCCCAGGAGTCTCGTGTATAAAGAAGGGTAGAGTTGGATTCATTAAAAACATTTCATTCATGAACGACCCATTATTTGACAACCGCTCCTTGCTATTTCGGACTCGCGCCAGACAGAAGGTAGTAAAACATGAGCCGCGCTGCCCAAGATGTTCCTGCCGTGAAGGTCGAGCCAGGGTCTGCAGCCGGAAGCGGCGATGACGGAGCGCCCTACTCCGATATGGACACATTGTATCCTGACATCAAGCAGGAGAGCTCGGAGAACTCCAGGAAGGCTGACCAACGCGCCGGTAAGCATTTTATTCATTCCTGATTCATTCTCAGTGATGTGAAATGCGCGCACCTGATGTGACCGTTTAAGGCCAGTGCCACATTGTGCGGATCTTCCGTCGCGTCAAATCACCAAAGCAAATGGGCCGACCGACCGTCCGCGCGGTGTGCTTGATAAGCGCACAGATTGTACAGATTTTTAATTGTTTTTGTGAATACATTTGTTTTTATATGATTTTTTACCCGTTTTTGGCTTCGTATAAATTCCCGTCAAATCACTGTCATTCATATATGGTTTCATAGACGACGTAACGCTGAGTTTGATTTCGTGGTTCGACAACAAGAACTTGAATATTCTCTCAGCGTCTGTGAGCAGTAAACCAACAGCAAAACGGAGATATTCTCGGAAATAAAAACAGTGTAAGGAAGTACTTCTCCACAAGCTGTCGATGTTTAAAACCGGCATATGGGAGGTGTCGATTTGCTGGATTCAATACTTGTTATTATAGAATTAAGTTACGATTTCGCAAATGGTACAAAATAATTTTCTTCCACATGATAGACTTGTGCATTGTAAACGCTCGGCTTTTATGGCACAAAGTCAATCAAAACGAGTGCCTACATTCCGCTTTTTAATTTGAAGCTTGCCGTTTCTGAACATATGCGTAAATCAGGAAAAATAATCTCGGTAGCAGGAAAACGTGGTCGTCCAGCAAGCTCACTCGAAACACCGCCACCAGCACAGCTGGTACTCCAGCAAGCCGAGCTGCACTCCGTCTAGCTTTCCGGATTCACCAGTATCCACACAAAGCTCCAGCCGGGCTGCAAGATCTGCCACTTAACTCAGTACAGACAATGTCCATCATTTTCCCATTTGGAATAAAAATAATCGACAGCTGTGCCAGACTGCTCGAAGCTCCGTTCTTTCCCAAGTGTGAAAAATGCAATGTATTTTTGTGCTAAAACGAAAAGCGAAATTGCTTCAAAGATTTTTACAAAATGATACTGTCACGCATATGAAGAGATATATGCCCACACATTATTTAACGAATCATACGAAACTATGTATGGCTTCATATGATAATTTCTTAAATAAAATGTATGTAAAAAAATTTCATATGTATATCTTAAATAAGCGTAAATAAATACTTACAAATTTTTCTATCGAACCTCTTTCAGAATTCATGAAATAAGGGATTAAACTGGCGAACGTCACATTTTTAGAAGCCCTACCTATCGATTAATTAATACGGTAATTCGTCTATGCCCCGCTCGTGTCTATGACCCACGTCATTTGAGAATCGCCATTTGCCTGTCGTGCCTAGCGCAATCCGGAACGTATTAGTACCATGAGCCGCGCTGCCCAAGATGTTCCTGCCGTGAAGCCCGAGCCAGGGTCTGCAGCCGGGAGCGGCGATGAAGGAGCGCCCTGCACATGGCTCCCCGACATCAAGCAGGAGTGCTCCAGGAAGGCCGACCAGCGCGCCGGTGAGGAGTTGCTTCATTATTGATCCATTCTCAGGGACGAGTGCGCGCACCTGATGTGACCGTCAAAGGTGTACTTTTAGACGGCTTGCTTTATGATATGAGCACACTTTAAAGTTTAGAAATTTTCACCGTGCATTTTGACATTTAATTTACTTTATCTAAGCGTAAAACGTAAACTATAGACAAGAAAAAGATGTGATACGGCGAATTAAGATATTGTTCCGTACAGAATACGCAAATATATGATGCGCAGATCTCCCGTACTCGACTCGCAGAACAGACCAAAACTGCACAGCGGTAATCGTAAACCCGCTGACAGTGGATGTTCTAAAAATTCACAAAAGTGAATTGTCCGGTTGCGGTATCCAGTTGAAAATCTAAAATCCAAAAGCATTAGGTAGAGCAGAGGTCAGAGGTGAAGGATAAGTCAGGTGAAGTGGTCCAGACGGCGTATAAAGCACAGAACGGAATTAATTTGTACGCCGACTGATGTTTAATTTATACACAAAGACAATACCCCCGGGCTTATTTCCGGGAGCCAATCATAGAGAGTTTTTATCCCGCGTTCGCGCACGCCAAATTGTCTAAAAAACGGCTTGGAAAGTTTTATTTACAGAATTCAAACTTTTTTTAGAATTTTCACGCCACCCCACCGGGGTTTTAATTACTTCATTTACATGGCTATGTCTTGCTTATAGTATGACGTAATTGCCTGGACCCGCAAGACCGAAGTTAATTTATTATTAAAAAATATATACCGATCGCAGCGGTATTTGCTCAGAAAAATTTCAGTTAAATTTGTCAAAATCGTAAACTATGGCTCATACATGTTTGCCAATGCAATTTACAAAGAACCCACATGGGTGTAACTTTTGATATCAGTTTCAGTCATATACAATAAAATTTCAGTCACTTATAAATATAAGTGGGACTCAAAAAAAATAATTTTCATTTATTTTTCAGGTGCGCCCCTGACAAGGTAGGTATGTAAGAATATGTAAAATAGATAGATTCTTACATAAAAAATACAATAAAAAAGGTTTTAAGTTGATCCGACTACTGTAGCGTTCGTAGGACAGTTTTGAAGTTTGACTGAAAAATGACCCTTATTGTCATCGGATCACTGCTGGTGCTGATGGTTACGTAAAAAATGTGAAAAATTTTAGTTTTTTATTTACATGATTTTCCTTTTAATTTTAGTCTAAATGACTTTGTTTAACGAGCGCGTGTATACAGGACCGCGGCTGCCAGCAGAGCGCCGCGCCGCTCGCTGCGGGAGGTACACACCTCGCTCGCATCGAGTCACGCGCGATCCCACATCCACCACCATTATCTAGGGATCGACTACTGCCAAAAGTTTTCCACATTATCTGGCAAAGATCTGACGGTAAACTATGAATGCTCATCCCCCTATGGTGTATGGTTTTATCAGCCTTCTTAAAAAAATCGACGCTTATGATTAATTTCAATTCATTCTAACAAATATTATTTTTTCATTGATACCCGCAATTTTCAAGTGGAATACGGTTTGAGGCCATCTATTACTCTTCCTGATTAATGAACCTTTCATCTCATCAACATCTATCAACGGACCTTTTAGTCAAATTAAAAAATGTCACTGAACTGCTGGATCGGTCGGTCACTGTTGGAATCGATAGAGTTAATAATATATTTTCTATAAAATATAAATATATTCTTCTTCCAGTCATGAAACGATAGTGCTGACTGTTGGTCGATATATCCCAGAACTCTTGTATACTTTCCTAAACGGGTATTCTACATATCGCCGTTTACCTTAACTTTTCTCTTCGTCATTCCTCGTCGTCGTCCTCCTCTGCCTCCAGCTCCTGTGTGCCCCGCACATGGCCCCCGCACGCCCGCATGTATCTTCCTATTTCACTGCGGTTCCATGTGCAGCGTTGCGCGCCAAGTTTTATAATTAACTTAACATATTTAAAATAAAGCTTATATTCGAATAAAAAAGGACGCGATGCGGAACTTCACATGTAGGTCGCGGTCGCATCAAGATGTTTAGCATGAAACAACTGTTTCTGGGTGCGTACCCTTAAGATGCAACTCGAGTTTAACCCAGGATTTACGCATAGTTTAATCCAAATTGAAACCACCGGTCCCAAGAATTGGTACCAACGTAAAGGTCGAATCGAAAATTTAAGGATAGAGTGCGCAGCCCCTGAATTGACTTGGAGATTGCGTGGTGCGTCACTTTATTAAAAATCGTAACTATCTATTGATGAATTAGATAATTCGTCTATGCCCGCTCGCGTCTATGGTCCGCTGTCACTTGGCAACCGCCATTTGCCGTTCGGGACTCGTGCCAGCTAGAACGTACTATTACCATGAGCCGTGCTGCCCAAGATGTTCCTGCCGTGAAGCCCGAGTCAGGGTCTGCATCCGGGAGCGGCGATGAAGGAGCTTTCTATACCCATATAGACATATCGTAGTGTGTAATGCCCGGCGTAATATTATGCGCTTTATTTTTACAAAAACTTATATTTTCTACCACAAAGCTTCGGTATAGCATGCCATTTCATTAAATCATATTTAAAATCATTGATATGTACCGATAAAAATCCGAAATTTGGTACTGGGTCAGAAATGACCCACATCGCAGGCCGTGTTTTGTTTTGACCCATCGGGTTATATGGGTTAATTGTTATTAGATCAATCGAATATATACACGACACTAATGACAATTCACTTTATACAAAAAGATTATTTTTATAATTCCAAAATAAAGTTTAAACCCCTCTGGTATTATTGATATTAAATCAAAAAGGTTATTTTTTATAGTTCCAACATAAAGTTTAAATAACTCTGGTATGATTGATATTAAAACAACAAAGGTTATTCTTTAAAACAACTCACTGAATATACATACTTCAATTAATAGTTAAAACAAAATTCTTTCTCTACTGAATTTATTAGTTATTCAATACATAGTAGGTGAAGAAGGAACTAAACTTGGTCGTCGAAAAACACATGTTTATCGTACCACCGTAGAAAGACGAAGCGCCGAGGCAGAAGAATACCTCGCGGCGAGGATAATTTTAGGAATCTTATAACACACTTACAACGACACGTATACGAAACAGTGACATATGTGTGAGGACGACAGTGATACTAAACTACAATCAATTGCTAATTAGGGACCCTTTGTGATCCACCTTGTAGAAAGGGACCATCTATCGAGTTCGTGGGCGCAATGAATCGACGTCACTTAGGTTCAAGTGTAGTTTGACCTATATACGTCGCTGGTCTAAACCAGTTTAAGCTGGTTTTTCTCAGTATATTTGCAATTTTTGAAATTTATTTACGTCGCAAATTTAAAAGATTTGGCAGTTGGAAATGTTTTCTGTCACCTAATCCATTGGTGAATACAAAATGATAATGATAGAATCCAAATTTAGGTATTTTTTTAAATATCCATAACAAGGAGGGCTAATGGGCCATCCATGGAGAGAAGACGTGACGTGGCTATGACGGAGTAGCTTAAGTATTATATTGGATATAATTAGTAACCCGTGTTGCACATGTTTTAAGTTGAGTTTACTTTTTGTTTTGTGATAATATTTGTGAATTTTAATTATGAATAGCTGTCGTCTTTTAGAAAATCGATCGTGTTCGTGCATGTCTTCAGCCCAAAAAGATGCGTGCTCATCAACAGGTACAAACAAATCTAAGTTTGTTTAATTTCTTATATATACATTTTTTTTATATATTCTCATAGAAGTATCAAACCTGCAATATATAAAAACATGTTTAAAAAAGAAATGAAAAAATAATTTTACAAAAAATTTATTGACCATTAACAAAACAAACATATCTACTACGTTCTTATAAATTATAATGTTATAAAAACTTTTTTAATGTTTTTCCGATTTATTCATTAAAAATTAAAATTAGTATCCTACGATGGATGCGCTTGTAGTTTTGATTGCAAGAATAAGATACACTGTGAACAAGAAAAAGTTTTTCAAGTGTGTGAAAGCACATTTACTGTTAAATGTATTTAACGACTACACGAATAACCCCATATGATCATGAAAACAGTTATTCGCCAAAGTGCGTGTGAGCATATCTTTAAAATTTGACGTGCAATTAAATAATTAATTTCAATATAAACCCTTGTTTTTACCTGGTGTATGAAAGTACACGGAGTTCAAAGTGAGCTTTAATACTGCTCAAGTCATTGCAAAGTGAATATAAAAATAGATTATTCACCAGTTTGCTAAGCACATGGAATTGTGAGCTAGATTTATGAATACACGAATAATTGCACTGCGAACATAAAAACAGTTATTTCCCATTATGCGCAAGAGCATGTAATTTTAAACCTGACTTCCGATTGCATGAATAATCGCACTGCGAACATGAATACAATTTTTCTCCAGTGTGCGTAAGAGCATGTCTTTTTAAGTGTGACTTCTGATTGCATGAATAATCGCTCTGCGAACATGAAAACAGTTTTTCTCCAGTGTGCGTAAGAGCATGTGTTTTTAAGCTTGACTTCTGATTGCAAGAATAATCGCACTGAGAACATGAAAATAATTTTTCTCCAATGTGCGTAAGAGCATGTCTTTTGAAGCTTGACTTCTGATTGCAATAATACTCGCACTGCGAACATGAAAATAATTCTTTTCCAGTATGCATAAGAACATGTCTTTTTAAGTTAAACTTCTTATTGCATGAATAATCGCACTGCGAACATGAAAATAATTTTTCTCCAGTGTGCGTAAGAGAATGTGTTTTTAAGCTTGACTTCTGATTGCAAGAATAGTCGCACTGTGAACATGAAAATAATTTTTCTCCAGTGTGCGTAAGAGCATGACTTTTTAATTGTGACTTCTGATTACATAAATAATCACACTGCGAACATGAAAACAATTTTTCTCCAGTGTGTGTAAGAGCATGTGTTTTTAAATTTGACTTCTGATTGCAAGAATAATCGCACTGCGAACATGAAAACAATTTTTCTCCAGTGTGCGTAAGAGCATGTCTTTTTAAGCTTGACTTCTGATTGCAAGAATAATCGCACTGCGAACATGAAAATAATTTTTCTCCAGTATGCGTAAGAGCATGTCTTTTTAAGTTAAACTTCTGATTGCATGAGAAATCGCACTGCGAACATGAATATAATTTTTCTCCAGCGTGCGTAAGAGTATGTGTTTTTAAGTACGACTTCTGATTACAAGAATAATCGCACTGCGAACATGGAAACAATTTTTCTGCACTGTGCGTAAGAGCATGTTTTTTTAAGTGCGACTTCCGATTGCATGAATAATAGCACTGCAAACATGAAAATAATTTCTTTCCTATGTGTGAGAGCACGTGAATCCTTAAGGAAGCTTTCTGTTTGCTCGTGAATGGACACTGAGAACATGAAAATACCTTAGGAGCTGGGGTAAGTGTGCACCTGCTTGAGGATTTTTTAGGGTTGGAAACTATCTCCAATTCTAGCTGGTCTCCAGGGGCAGGTGAAAACACAGCAGTATTTTCCGAAAGAGAATATTGTATTCTCAAGAGATCTGCAATGAAAATATTTTGGTATAAAAAAAATGTCTTTATTTTTTAATGCAGTGCTTAATAGTTAAGTAGATGACGTTCAAATAATATTGTCATCTAGAATCCGGATAAGTATTCGTGTTTAACGACTGATGGCGCAATTGATTGAAAATATTCAAAACATTTTTACTGCCATCTTTCGAACGACGATTGAGTTTAAAACTTTAGACATATTATTGAGGAGCTTTACGTTTGTTTGCAAGTTTGTGTTTATTTGTTAATAAGGAAATATAACAAAATCGGGAAGAAAGGCAAACAACAACTCCTACATGTAAAATTTGGCATGAGGAAGCATCGGTAAAATAGGTGCCTGCTTTGCTTTCACTGGAACAAAAATGAAATAGCACGACAACTTCGGAGTAGTGTTTTGACATGTTAAAACGTAATCCAAAAGCGCGTTTCGTGACTTCTGATGAAACATGTATCCATTGCTATATGCCAGAAATTGATGAACTGTCAAAACAGTGAGCTTGAGCTTGAACCTGATCCATAAAAGGTTGCATCGGCTGGAAAGATCAAAGTCGTTAATTTTCGGGATTCGCAAGGTATCATCTTCATCGACTATTTGGAAAAGGAAAGCGCAATCACGGGACAGTACTATGTTTACTGACTGGATTCATAATTGATGCTGGCGACGCTGAATCGATCGAGATAATGGCGAAGAAAAATTGCGCTTTCACCAAAAGGCACCAGCTTGCTTGTCCGCAACTGACACACCAAAACTGCTCTGATTACTCTACGAATTGCAGCCACACCCACCCTAAACTCCGTGCGATTTATTTTTATTTTAAAATTAGAAATTTTTCGTGTTTTAAAACACGAAAAATTTCTTGGCGGAAAGTGGTTCACGTCAACAGAGGCCTTATTGCTATATTTTTCGTATTGCTTAAGAATGTCGGAATATCGCTGTACTAAATGAATCGAGCTGAAACGAGACTAAGTGGAGAAAAAATAAATAAAATGTTTTTTCGCTGCCGCGGGTTCATATCATGCGGCCCTTACCAGGAGTGTAACGCTAATAATCTGTTGACATTTGAGCATTTCGATCGGTGATAGGTGATAACGAAAACCAGGGAAATGGCGAATGAATGTGGAAGCTTGGTATTACATTTTCATAGAAGATAATATCGACCTATTCTATATACCTGTACATCATCCTGTAACGGCCACACGGAGGGCGGGATCTACTTTTTGGATAAATAATCCTAAGGAATCAACTGCTTACCATTGCGCTGGTCGGCCCTCCTGGAGTACTCCGAGCACTCCTGCTTGATGTCAGGATGTGATATGTCTATTTCAGTGTAGGGCGCTCCTTCATCACCCATCTCGGCTGCAGACCCCTCATCACCTCCCTGCGCACTTCCCCAGCCCTCATTGCTGGAACCTACTTCTGGAATCAAAAACAATAATCCGGTTCAACTAAGCCGGAGAGTTGCCTGTCTCCTGGGCTCGGCTCCGTGTCACCGCGAGCTGTAGTTGCACCAAGCAGGTCACATGCTCCTTATTGCGCCGTACTTCCCACCTTTTATTTGGATTGAAGCAAATTTTTATTTCCGGAAATTTGATAAAACATATATTTTTATTGGGTTTTGATTTTCATTCAGAACTGATGGACAGTTGATGTAGCGAACTAAACAATTAATAAATTTTGAGCGATGAATTGTTCAATAATGAATGGCACATCTCTATATTTATCTATAACATCTGACACACTAATGTGCACTACTTTTGGAAGTTCGAAATATATGTTATACGGTTTCGGGCCGGATCTTTTCGGGAGTTTGTTTGATGCCAAAAAAATGACATTGATTTCAAAAATGCAAAAATGATTTCAAAAATAAATAGCGTCAAGCATTAAGTTCTTTTTTAATTCCCAAATTTCACTACATATTTTGACGTCTGACACGTTTAATCTATGGATTAATCAGGTTACGAAAACCATAGATAACAGAGAAACATAA
Organism: Agrypnia vestita; assembly: GCA_016648135.1. Lineage (NCBI taxonomy): Eukaryota > Metazoa > Arthropoda > Insecta > Trichoptera > Phryganeidae > Agrypnia > Agrypnia vestita. The sequence continues at coordinate 45,469 of JADDOH010006779.1, read as the reverse complement.
TAAACACTTTATAATTTTGTAAAAGATTGATTGTCGGTAGTTCGAGTGTCCCGACTCCTAGAAATAATTCAAATTAATCGGTGAAGATGAAAAGTTTTAGCTCGATCTGAATGTGTGAGTATATTACGACACTTTTTATTTGATGGTTAGTTGGGTTCGTTTAGGTGAGAAACATTTAGGTAAGTAAGGTTTATTTGTACGAATCAATGAGTCTCGGGTATATGCATGACGATGATGAGTTTTTGGATGTTTTCGATGATAAATGAAAGATTTATCATAAAACCCGCCTTTGATAAGAATTTCCGAATTTGCTACATATATATCACAACAAAATATAGTATAAAACTGAATAAAATGACAGTGAAAAATTTGAAACTTTTGCTTAAATATAGCTTTTCCAATACTTGAGACCAGGCCATTCAACTTATATCATAACAATATATATCAAAACAAAGCCTCTAAAACTACAACTTTAGTGGTCACATCAGGTGCGCGCATTCCTCGTCACTGAGAATGGATCAATAATGAAGCAACTCCTCACCGGCGCGCTGGTCGGCCTTCCTGGAGCACTCCTGCTTGATGTCGGGGAGCCACACGTGCATGTCCGTGTAGGGCGCTCCTTCATCGCCGCTCCCGGCTGCAGACCCTGGCTCGGGCTTCACGGCTGGAACATCTTGAGCAGCGCGGCTCATGGTACTAATACGTTCCGGATTCCACGAGGCAAGACTGGCAAATGGCGATTGTCAAATGGCGTGAACCATAGACACGAGCGGGGTATAGACGAATTATCGTATTAAATAATCGATAGGTAGGTCTTCTAAAAATGTGACGTTTAACCAATTCTCCAATTTAATATACTGTAAGTTGATATAGTTATCACTATCAGACTGCATAATTTTCACAATACCGACGATGAAACATGACAATCCGGGTCTCAGAGATAGCTCTAGCAGATGGTCGCTATGCAGGGTCTGCCCTGCGACCGTGATAAAAATAAATAGAGGCCAAGTCGGAAAGCACAGGGCTACCTATAAAATAAATTAGGATATAGTTTCAAAGTTATATTTAGTTTGTGGCGCTCGGAGAAACGTGCTAAAAGAATTGAAATGGCTTCATGGCCCCGAGCCCGGCGGGCAGCAGGCTGATGGCACGGCCGTGTAACGGACAACCACTTTTCCTTTTTAATACAATGAATGCGAACCTTTCCCGGGAACTTGAAGCCGCCTCTACACAAGGATGATGAAATACGGCCATCGCAGAGACACGCACCTGATATGTTTGCTTTGAATCTGGCGACCGCGGATGTGCAGCTTAGAGAACATATCCGAGGGTAATTACAGTTCTCGGATGGACCCATGGACATCCTTTTTAGACTCGTGTGAGAAAGAATTCCCGAACGAAAATAATTTGGGGAGGGCGCAATAAAAGATTTACCGACTCTTTTTGAAGCAGCGAGATATTTACAGGGAATTTTTTTATTAGATCGGCAATATTATCATATTTTCGAAGACGTCGTCTCGTCGGAACAAAGAGAATATAATAGCAGATTTCATACCAATACAAAACATAGAATACAGTAACCTATTGAAGAGACTGAAATTACTCACCTTATATGATAGAAGAAAAATTTGTGATATAGTTCTTCTTTACAAAATTCTAAATAATATATTGGACAGCCCTGACCTTGTAGCGTGTATCAATTATAATATCCCCTCCTTATATAGAACTCGACAAACTGTAACATTTCATCTCCAGAATTCCATTAATAATTATCAATCAAATACTGTATTTAGCAGAATATTAAAGACTGGTAGTGAATTTCGTTATATGGTTGACGTTTTCAATGACATTCTAATGAAAATAAAGTTTATACTTAAAGAGACAATTATTTCATACTAAATGCTGTTAACATATACATGTAATAATGTGTAATATATATTTTTTATACACATTACTACTCCATATTTTATATTTTTATATTTTACATTTTAATTTTTAATTTTTACACTCATATTTTAATGGTTATATTATATTTTTAATTTTTATACTCATATTTTAATGCTTATACCTGATATTTTCACTGCTTATACCTTTTATTGATTTTTATACATGTACTTTATATTCATATATTTTATATTTTACTGCTTATTTCCAGTATTGTTTAATGTATATACTTTTTGATTTTATGTAATATTTTTTTTATGTAAAAGCCTGTAATGGGCGTAAAAAAATAAAGAAATAAAGATGTGCGGGAATCGGAGAAAAAGGTTCGGTATATGCGTTTATATTCCAAATAAACTTTACAAGCCTAAAACTTTGGATAACGACCGATATCTGGAGATCGGAAGGGCGTTAATGGTTATCGTGTATATAAGACTTGGAACGGGGACAGATTTCTTGAATCTAAGAGCGAGCTATCCGAAAAGTTATCGGTTGTTTTAAACAAACAGTTTTCTTTAATAATATAATTCATTAGTGATCGAGCGGAGATGGTACTACCTGTAGACATATAAAGTATTGAGCGAGATTAAGTACGATGTCGCGATTCCTAAGTAATTACGCAATATCAGCTGATTCTTATCTATAACTATAAAACTCAATGTATGTCTGTTCTCTATATAAATCCACACCGTTTGTCCGAATCGATTCAAATTTTGCATTCTTATGCTTTGGGACCCGGCGGGTAATATAAATGACATTTCCCTCCCTCCCCTTTTACCCTTTCCCCTCCACATGATATTTTCGACGCAAATCTATGCCCTTCGAATAGAATCATTGTTTCCGCCCACAAATTTATTTATAACTTAATCCTTAAACCGTGCAACGACGGGAACAAACAGTTAGTTCATCATATTTCTTTCGTCTATAAATATAAATTTGTCATGTAAACCATGTATGTATGTAAACGTCGTATGTTATCTATGATTTACACATTTTTTCTCAGATATTGCCTAAATTCGATTGTCAAAAGCGATTTTCAAAATACTTCAAATAATATTCTTCGAAACAATAATCTCCGAATTCAATTATTTTTTCAGCTAAAGCGGGGCATTCTCTATCCTACATAGCAGTCTGCCGCACTAGGGTGACACGAAAGATAATGAATGGGCCCTCTTATAGTAAACGTGATTTGGCATTTTCTATGAATAAGGCAGTAGAAACATCTATTTTCTATGGGCATGTATGGCCTCAAGTGTTAAAAATGTATCTTTGTTTAACCTAAAGTCACTGCTTTTAAATTCACTTGCACCTAAATTTGACTTCATTTATGAAATCAGGATATTCATTACGCCAGGGAAAAAATGAAAAAATTCGGTGTTCCCTAAATATGCCTACCTATAGCCAATTATCAATGGAAAGGACTATATTTAGGGACCTTATAGTAGACCGATACGCGATTGAGATCATATTGGATTATTTTATTAAATTAAGCGGTTTCATTTACAGTGTGGAAGTTCATGATTAAGGCAATAAACGTTTTATTTCACTGATCTGAGCGCTTTCGACGGGCACACCCATCATCTCAAGTTCGAATTCAGTTCGAACGAAATAGAAATTCAGTTCTAATATTGCCTCTGAAGATAATGGTTGTGCCCATTGACGTATTATAATATAGACACGTTATTCCCATACTAGCCGGCTTTCAAATGTAGCAAATATTGCATTGAAAGAGACAGCAAATCACGGTACACAAACGCTCTGCGTGTAGACAGGAAAATCAGGTAATTTGAAGTCTCGGTGACTAAAATAACATACTCATTCTTATAATATTATACGATACTCTGTTCCTTTTTCCGCGTAGCGTCGCGCCCGATCACAACGAAGGTCCGTTCGATAACGAATGCAAGTAAGGCTTACCTTTCTTTTGAGTTGCCAAGATTTCACGCGTGTAACGTATCCACTGTTTATTATATCATTGGTTGTGCCCATCGCGTTAAGGCTTATATAACTCAAATCAGTGGAATAAAACGTTGTGTATTAATTATTGTGTTGGATTATTTCAGTCTTGTAGCGAGCTGACTTAGGAGTAGATCTTGATATCATCAGCGCCCAGGAGATAGTTGGTGCAATGAAAGCAGGTGTGTAGGTCGGTCCCGCACTTTGTGAATAGCAGCGGGCCCAGCACACCCTGAGGAGCCCCGAGGAGACGCGGCCCAGTCTGACCGGAAGTCGGCCACGACTACCTCTTGGTCCTGCTGCCGAGTTTTTCAATGAAAATTCGATGATCTACTTTGTCGAAGGCTCTACTAAAAATCTGTGTAAATGGCGTCAGTTCGCGCTCGTTGGTCTACAGAGGAGAGCACCTAATGTGTACAGATGGCAGATTCCTACCGGCGGAGGGATCCGTTTGTTGGGGAATCACGTGAGGCTTAGTGGCGCTGAAAACCTCTGTGTAAACAAATTTTTAAAATATTTTACTGAGAACTATTAATTTTGAAATGAATATATAATTCGTCACTTTATTCCTATGGCCAGATTTGAAAATTGGAGTAATATGTCGACAGTGGAAAGGAAAAAAATACCAAGCGACATGAAGCCAACTTTACAGAAGAGCTTTAAAGTTAATTTTTTTTTTTATTCATCAAAAATCTCCTATTTAATATATTTGCACAATTCTGACTTATTTTAAAAGGCGTTTGGATTCTTTATGTACTGCCATGAATAGATTCTCGTTTCGCTTGCTATTTAAGAAGTTAGTTTCGCATAGTTATATTTTAATCAAAATTACAAACAGGAAAAAATCACCAACCGACAAACAGTCACTGTCAGAATACGAAAAATGCCCCATATTGATATTTTTACAGAATTTGCGTGTGGAAAAAAGTCCTAAACAATAGAAACACGTTTCTGTGATCAGGGTGAAGTTGCTTAACGCTTCATGAATAAATAGTGTCCATCTGGGACACTATAACCAAGTTTGAATTATAGTCAAGTCTATACCTAGATTATTGGTCAAAAACTTGATTTGAAAAAGAGAAAAATCAAAAGCACTTCATTCAAAAAACGTATTTTTTCAATCATCCAATTGTTTATTTAAAATTATCAATTCACTATTATATTCAAGAGCACATTCTTATTGTGAAATTGCATTTTTTTCAGAACAAAGTTCTGAGAAATTTAAAAACAAATTAATTAATCAATTAAAAAGACATATAGAAAAATCAAATCCACGAAAAAATATTTGGCTGCTACCGGGATTCGAACCACGGATCTCCTCCTTTCCGGGGCAGGTGCGTTATCCATGTATACATATTGTATATTTCCATGAATATATCGACCTTATCTGTAAGTTTAATTGATTAATTGATTAACATTTATTATCCATTTTTAGAGCAATCCACTTGATATCTGATATGGTAGGCCCAAATTTAAAACGATGCAACATCTTATAAGGCCCTGTTTCTGTAGCGAAATACAAAGAAAAACATTTAAGACCAATATAATCACACTGCTGTATTGTGACCCCAGTGGAAATCGGACCCGAAACTACGCGCATGGAAACCCACCGGACTCGAGGGCCGCTTTAACGGACTTATTCGGACAAACCGGCAGCCCTGAAAAGGGCCTTTTTTCCACCAACCTGCCTAGGATAGGGCCCTTATAAAAAATTACATGAAAAAGTTATTTTTATTATTTGCTGTACAATTGATATTATACTTAAACCATGGGGATTTGTGAGCACGAGCGCGCAGAGGGGCACAAATAAATAAAACCCTTTGGGTATGCCCAGCGCGCTCGACGCAGTTTTATTGAAAATAACTGATGAAATATTTCCTTGTTTATTATTGATGAAAATGAAAATGTAATGAAGGATTAGTATGAAAAAACTATAGAAAAGGTTATAAAACTAATAGGGTGGGACCACTGCTCGTAGAGCTGCGACCAGAATTATGAGTAGTGATCTCGCCGACAAACAGAGGTCGGTTCCCGAAATGCCGCCCTCTGACTGATTGATGCAAATCGCCTGGGCGTGCGCGCCCTGAAAAATATTTTGAATAAATTGCGTGACACAGGCGGTCAGAATCCTGTTCTGTTCCACCTGCGCCCGCCTCCAGATCTACTTGGGACTTTCTCTTCTCTCCTACTCGACTCCTGCTTCAACCGTGGACCGCCCTGAGATTCTCAGCGAAATTTTATACGATCATGTTTTCGTCTGAGAATCTCATCAGGTTAAACTGTGACCATAGGACGGTGAAATCACCCGCTATTTTTGCGTGTTCCACACAGGAACATACCATACATGTTTGTAAACTAAAATAAAGTCACTTTCAATATATTATTTGGTTAAAAATTTTTACTTTAAGACTTTAATGCCTTTATAAGCAACAATTAAAATCGAAATAAGTAAACAGTTTTTCTTCTTTATTTATTAAAATTTAAAAATATATACAATGTTCTTGTGATCTAAACAACATTTAAAATTCTCTAAGTTTTTATCATCTATATAGATTGTTCGTTAAAAATTACAGTTAATAAAAATATATCTTATGATTTATTTCAATTCAAATTTTGAATGCGGGTAAGTGGGAATGCGGGAAGTGCACCGTAAATAAGAAAAAGTGTGTGAATGTATATTATTTTTAAGTGTGATTTGAGACTACGAATAAATGCACTGAGAAACCAGTGTGCTAATGCAAATGTACTTTAAAGATTGACTTTCAATTGTGCAAATAATTTCACTGCGAGCATATCAGTTTCTCTTTTATGTGCGTAAGAGTATGGCATGGAAAGTGTTGTTTCATGAACATGAAAAAAGATTTTATCCGGTGTGTTTACGCACATGAACTTTTAAATTTGACTTCCGATTGCAAGAATAATTGCACCGCGAACACGAAAAGGGTTTTTCACCAGAGTGCGTAAAACTATGTCTTTTTAAGTGTGATTTTATATTGCATGAATAATTGCACTGCGAACATGCAAACAGTTTTTCGCCAGAGTGCGTAAGAGTATGTCTTTTTAAGGCTGATTTAAAATTGCATGAATAATCACACTGCAAACATGAAAAACGTTTTTCACCAGAGTGCGTAAGAGTATGTATTTTTAAATATGATTTTGTGTTGCATGAATAATTGCACTGCGAACATGAAAAAAGTTTTTTTCCAGTGTGGTTTAGCATATGTAATATTAAACTTGACTTTTGATTGCAAGAATAATTGCACTGCGAACATGAAAACTGTTTTTCACCAGAGTGCGTAAGACCATGCCTTTTTAAATGTGATTTTGTATTGCATGAATAATTGCACTTTATACATGAAAACAGTTTTTCACCAGAGTGCGTACGAGTATGTCTATTTAAGTCTGATTTGAAAATGCATGAATAATCGCACTGCAAACATGAAAACAGTTTTTCACCAGAGTGCGTAAGAGTGTGCATTTTTAAATGTGATATTGTATTGCATGAATAACTGCACTGCGAACATGAAAAAACTTTTTTTCCGGTGTGATTAAGCACGTGTAATTTTAAAGTTGACTTTTGATTACAAGAATAATTGCACTGCAAACATGAAAATAGTTTTTCACCAGAGTGTGTTAGACTATGTCTTTTTAAGTGTGATATTTTATTGCATGAATAATTGCACTGGGAACATGAAAAAAGTTTTTTTCCAGTGTGGTTAAGCACATGTATTTTTAAACTTGACTTATGATTGCAAGAATAATTGCACTGCGAACAAGAAAACAGTTTTTCACCAGAGTGCGTAAGAGTATGTCTTTTAAAGTCTGATTTTAAATTGCATGAATGATTGCACAGGGAACATGAAAACAGTTTTTCACCAGAGTGCGTAAGAGTATGACTTTTTAATTTTGATTTTATATTACAAGAATAATTGCATTGTGAACATGAAAACAGTTTGTTCCCAGTGTGGTTAAGCACATGAACTTTTAAACATGATTTATAATTACTAGAATAATTGCACTGCGAACATGAAAATAGTTTTTCATTAGAGTGCGTAAGAGTATGACTTTTAAAGTTTGATTTTATATTACAAGAATAATTGCATTGTGAACACGAAAATAGTTTTTTTCCAGTGTGCTTAAGCTCATGTACTTTTAAACTTGACCTCCGATTGCAAGAATAATTGCACTGCGAACATGAAAACCTCTTCTTTTCAGCGATACTCAGCAATTCCGGCTGCTGTCCAGAGGAGGACGAAGGCCCAGCTGAATTTTCCTTTAAAGAATCGTGTATTCTCAAGAGATCTGCAAAGTAAATATTAATTGTTTAACGCCAAAATTGTTACGGCCTCTGTCCAAAATTTCATTCTTGAAAGTGGACAAGTTTGTGTTTATTTGCAAACATGGGAAAATTTAGTTCGGATTCCTGCGGTAGGTATAAAATGAATTTAAAAAATCATTACAACAGAAAATACATGAGTCGCTATTTGAAGCATTTTTACTCCCTTTATATTAACTCGTGGCGTCTGCTTGCTTGCCGTCAACAAAAAATTTGGATCGATTTTTGACCCTTTTCCCGTGATCCAATCGAGCTGAAACTTGGCAAGCAGACTCGTGGCGACGATCAAAAAGATCTATCAAATTTTCGTTAAAAAACATTAATAATTTTAGTATAATTTCGGATTTTTAGAAATTTTATTGGTTTTTTCAAATTGATATCATCAGAAAAGTTTGATTAGCAACGGCGCGGCGGCCCGATAACGTCGCGGAATATTTTCTAAATTTGAATTACTCCGTCGGTATAATAGGTACATCACTACGAATTTCGAAAATTTACAAAACAATTGGTTCACAGATGACAGCAAAATTGGGTTTTTTGGGAAAAAATCAAATAATAATTTATTTCTTTTAGATTTCTGCTTAGTTTTGAAGAATTCTACATTACTCAAATCTAATTCTGACTAAATCATTTGACGCTGGAAATTCATAATGTACGATATTGATGATAATTGAATCTATCAAAATCTTGAAATCTCCAAACATCTGACATTTTAGAAATATATTAAATTTCTGTAAGTTTAGTGTTATGTTACATGTTTTAATTCGTCTTTAATTATTATTATATTTTACAAAGAAAAGGAGTATAGTAAAAACTTGGTTTTTATAGGTTACTTGTTTTAATTATTCCGACCACACAATTGAAAGTGAACCGAATAGTTCATTTATTTGAAACGGGTAACAGTTCAAAAAGAACAGATTATTTATGAACGAAACATCTCTAATAAAATAAGCATATTATCTATGGCATCTGTTACGAAGTCACGAAAAGTGAAAGTCAAGATGACGTCATTTACTCTTCTTTACAGGATCCACCACAAAAAGCCTCCTTTCAAACCACATCCAAAATGAAATAAATAAAATACTTGAGAACAAATATAAAGGTACGCAAATAGGGGCTCTAGAAATCATACTCAGGTTCTTAATTCATAATCCCAAGTTATTATTAAATTGTATTTTGACCTTGTGACGCACTCAGAATGGGGTTTTAATAGAGCTTTCCCCATGACACTTCACACATGAGTTAAACCTTGATGTAATTGAAATTATTATACTTTTTTTAACTCTTCCGTAGTTACTGTCTCGCGAGCCGCCCGAGCGTTCGAAGTACTACAGGTTTCAAGAAAACCTTATAAATGAAAATAAAAAAACTGCTTTTTGGTTTTAGAAATCTGGTAACCTTTGTTCAGATCTTTTAATCTTTAAGGGTCACTTCATGTGTGTGCATTTCATATCTCTGAGAATTGATGAAAAATGAAGCAACTTCTCACCGGCGCGCTGGTCGGCCCTCCTGGAGTACTCCGAGCACTCCTGCTTGATGTCGGGATACGATATGTCTATATCAGCCGAGAACTCTTCATCGCCGCTCTCGGCGGCAGACCCTGGCTCGGGCTTGACGTCAGGAACATCTCGGACAGCTTGGTTCATAGTCCTAGTACCCCTATCTAGGAGGAGACGCAATTAGTAAATGACACTTGTCAAACGACCGCCGACGCCCACTAGAGGTGGGTCGTTAACGAACGAACTGTACAAAAAATGAACAGTTCACTTTTCTGAAGGAACGAATGGTACAGTTCATGTCAGTGAACTAGCATTCATTTGTTCGGCCCGTCTGAAATCAATGTTTTTTTAAACGATTAGTATTGGTGGAAATTCATTTATCATCGTTCAACAAATCTCAATCCTGGCGCATTAACGCATAAACGCCGCTTGTATTGTCTAATGATAGTGTCCTTAGCAGTTAATCCTACCTCCGTGCATGTTGCGCCTATCTCGTGTGCGACGTACCGATCGCGTCTATATTATTTTGATGTACCGGAGTAGGGGGGGTAGGGTCTGAGGTGATATAAAATCACAGCCTGATAAACCGGCCGGGAGATCTCAGATCTACGTTTGCCGGCGGTTACGCCCTCCCCTAGGTACAATCAAAACGTCAGGTGACTGACTAGGACACTGATATCTCGAGGCGGGTGAAGGGGATATAAAAATAATAAAATCGGAACAATTTTACAAGTTTCTATATTGAGCAAAGTAGCAAATGATCTACATAAAGCGAGGCAAAGTGGTAGTCGGTTTACAATTTAAATTAATCTTAATCTAGAGAGGGAAACAAAATATTAAACAACAAAAAAAAAACAAAGCACATACAGAGTCTGATCTTAAAGCTAAATGGGTGGTGACGAGAACCCTTCTTGGTAGCACCAGGCGAGCGGGAGAAAAAGTCTTTAAGCTGGGGTAAACCTGTTTGCGGAGAACGTGAAGGATGTCTTCTTCGTGCTGCTTCTTTCGGTCGGCGGCGGCTTCTGCTGGTCCTCCTCTGTGGATGCAGGTTTCCTCTACGGCTTCTGGCGTCGTCGGGGTACTCGTGCGGTCGTCGGCAGAGCGTCGGTTCTCCGTCGCGGCGGTACACTGCGGCGTCGCGGCGGCACTGATACTTCGGCGTTTGCGGCGGTGCGTCACAGCACTCGGTAGCGAATGGCGGTCGTTACCGTTCGAACTTTCCCTCCTCCAGGAGTTACTAGAGTGATCGGCGATGCTCGACTTCTCAACTCCTTCACACTCAACTCAACTGCCTTCTTGGCGGCTGGCTTCGCCTTATATTTTCTCCCCGGCGACCCAGGGTGTGGTCGCGGGGACTCGAGGGGAAGCCTCCAGTTGGTCTTTCGCCGATTGGCTCCTTTGATGTCCGCCTCCGTCATTCATTCGTCTCTCTCGGTCCCTCCTAGGTCCCGATTGACGCTATTGGTTACTGAACCCAATGTTGCCTCCGTTCCGCCCCTATTGTTCTCCCAGTTTGCGGCTAATCTCGATGCTTTTCTGGTATGTAGGCCTAAACACTTTGTTATTTCACGAACGCTTTGTTCACTGTTCATATCCCTATCCCGTCACCAAAAAAAACATTGCAAAATGAATTAAACTTAAGGAAAATATTACAGTACAAATTGGCAAAGGCGGAAAATTGAAAACACAAATTCGCATCAACACTTATTACCCAAAAAACAAAACTGCTTACATATACATACTTAATTAAATCGACACGCCAGATAGACATATTTTTATCGACCAGTTATTTCTACCATTATTGACTAATTACATGGTATTGAACGTAGGGTTTCATTAGATCACAGTAAAATTCCTTAAGTATGCATTACAATATCAATCTTATTATTAAGTGTCAGTTTGATTTTTACAGTAGGCCTCCCAATATTTAACGTTATTTATACATTACATCATTACAGGTCAATCCTTATCATTAACATTGATTATCTTCGATACCTCCACAAAATCATTATTATTATTATTATTTTTTTTATATGATAAACCGGACGGTATTTAAAATTTACCACTCCGCCTATTCTTTTCCTTTCTTTTTCTTTTTAATTTTTTTTTTCTTTTTAACAATGACAAAATGTACTTGATACTTAGTTTTATTTATAATTTTTAGCTTAAATAAAACAAGCTATCGTACTTCTTAGTTGGACCAAACATAATTGTCAATATGTGACATAGAGATACAAAACAAAGGGCTAAAATTATACGGACATCGTGGCATTTCTTAGTGAATCAATTAACATAAAAACTTATCTACATGGGATACATGCTTCAAGCGGGTCCCCTAATGTTAATGTTCTGTATACATCTTTGTAATTTCTTTTGGGACTACAAAGTACATGAATTTGCATCAACGCCACTTGCCCAAAAGGAATGCTTACATATATTAACATAATCAAATTCGATAAACATTTTTTTTTCAAGAAATTATGTTAAACCTTATTACTAGAAGAAAAATTAAGAAAACTTGGCGTAAATTAATTAATGTAACATTATTTACACCTAAATAATGAAAATTCTTACTTCAATATGTAAGCCAGATTGAATGCAAAACATTTTTTTTCAGGACTTTCATTATACTAATCATTATCTTATCAAATCAGCTTTCTTCCACCCCTGGTATAAGAATATAAGAAAAGAATAAAAATAGAGAACACTAAAAAAAATTATATAAGCCACATTCCACCAGGCAGACAATTGAAAATTTTCCAAACAAGAATTATTTTGAAACACTACCAATAACGGAAGTCCCTACTACAATTAACTAACTTCAGAATTTTCGTTATGTTTTTCTTTTTTTTAAAGCGGACAAACACCAAAGTGAAGGGTGTATCGTAAAGAGTGAAATTAATTATTTGAGCTTTATTATTACTAGATTAAAACAACTATTTTAAAACAGACCGACGAATCATCTTGCTTAAACGAGTAATCAAAACAATAATTGCATGTTTACAGATAGGTTATATACCTACAACCTACAAATTTGTATAAAAAAAAACACAATATTGGGAGCTTGAATAACTAATGACAAATTAACATTATTCTTAAAAATAATTAAAACTCACAAATTAACATTATTCAACTAGGTGTAATACATGAAAACATAAGACATGAAAGCCTCGATCTAAAGTAATATTAATGTTTATTCCAACACGGCATTTACTTATTTGCAATTAATTAAACTATTTTGTTTCAACCCCGTGTGCTAAAATTCATTCTGCAGACAGATTTCAAAAGACTAAAAAGTCGGAATCTTATATCTCGTCAACCGTGTTACATCTTTTCACGAGATAATATTCTAAAACATTACATATTATATATTACACCAATATCAAACATCGTCGGCAATAATATAATCAAGTTTTTTTCCTTTTATTACGATCAATACATTTTTTATTATTTGCTACAAGTTAGGTTAATTCGGGATGATCTCGTTATTATTTCAAATTGCAATGTCCCGTTCATTTCGGTACTTAACAATAGAATACAGAATAAATGAGAAAACTACATATAAAACGAGTAACATCCACCTGCAGAGGTGGCCTGGGTTATCTAAACTATCATTACCTTACTTAAATTAAACATATCAGTTGCTCATTAATTAGGTACATATTACATTGATATTATGATTCACCACTTTGCCTCAATTTCTAATTCGGCCTCTACCTTCTTAATTGATTGACCCCTGTTATCTTTATTGATAATGACCGCCTGGTCGTGCGTTGCGGGATCCTCGCGCCCTTATAATAATAATATAATTTATACGATCCTACATCTCGCGGAGGGTGTCGCCATGTGGGGGATCGGTATGTCAGCGCTTTCTAAAACATCTCTATTGTCTGTCGAGGACAATAGTAAGTTTACTGCGACGACTTTCGGAATTATTATCTTGTTTTTCTAAAAAATGTCTTTCCCAAAACAATGGCGACTTCTCTAACAAACGCAGCTTTCTAAACCGTTGTCCCATGTGTTCGCATTTGGCCAAGATGTTCTTTCTATTGTTTAATCGGGGTTAGAGATATGCGTCCCGCTGCAAGAAAAGGTTTACCGTTCTTTACCCTTTCAAGATGTTACCTAAGAACAAAAGGTTGCGAACGTATTGTCCACCCTAACAAAAGGCCGTGCACTCTTAATGTCTTCGGCGATGCCCAACGCCCTCGGCAACCCTAACTTTCTAATTTCATTGTTTCGTATTATTTTATGGCGGGCTATCCTGAGGGCGATCGTCCGTCGCAATGTTATTTTTTTAAACAATAGGTCACATATTTCGTCCTCGACCAAAAGATCGAACATGCCGGGGCTGTTCTGGCTGTGACCACATGGCGCGTGATTTTCGAAACATGGGCGCTTTGATCTCGGTATTGCCCTAGGACAAAATTAATAACCTGGTTCGCGTCATATTCCGGTACATCAATCTAAATAAACATAATTTAATAATCAATCAAAATCAATTCTGTTAATTTACAAATAAGTATGACTGGATAGGAGTTACTTGCAATGAGTTGACAAATTTATCTACAGTGTATAATTGTATATTTTATTTGTGTTGCCCTGACCACCTGAGACCGTATGTATGTTCAAAAGAACACTAACTTTGCGATTTTACTTTTCCCATAATATATCGAATATAAATGTCGGGTTTTTGTTTTCTGGCAATCTTGTCTATTGTGTCTCTTTTTTCCGCTTGGCTGCGATACGTAATCCCACCTAAATTTTCGTTTGCATTTTGACAGGTCAACTTTCAGTGAATCTTCCAATTCCGTCCGTTGTTATTTGCATATTTTAAGGATAAACTTACCTTAATTTATTAATTTTTTTATTCAAATTATATTTATTTTGTTGCCTTAGGGTGTATTCTAACTATAACATAAGTAAATACATCAATTTTTCGAAGTTATTTGTCAGAATATTCAACTATAAGTTCTATAACAACTTCTAAACTATAAGGAAACAAAAAAAAATCTGTAATGTGTTATCATACATCAAATATTTTTTACAACTGTCATAATTAATTCAGGATTAAGAGGGTTAAATCCTTACTTAACAACTTGTTCATAATATGTGTATAGTGACAATACAAGGGGTTGAAGACTTTCTAGCAATAACAGCGACGGAACACAACAGGAACGGAGCCAACCTTTCTTCCCAGCGCCGACCTGAGGGGCACGCCCCACGAACACCAGGGCTTCCGAACTATCAGGGCTTCCGGGTCTATTCGGTGCTGCCTTCATCAGCCCGCATCCGGAGACCTGTGAAGGACGACCTTGGCGCCACAACTCGTGGCGACCGGCCCCGTTCATGATGACACATGGTTGATTTTCCCGATGAAGGAGGGCCCATGACGTCAGCACCGGATGTTGCTGGAGATTCAATTCAATTCAATTTATTTAATAATATGTACATTACAAATAAAGTGTTTAAGGCATACATATTACGAAGTATATATCAAAATAAAAATATTAAATAAATTAAAAATAACAAAATCTTCACCGTCCAATCAGACACATGGAATATATCAATACCCAAAGCGATTTTGTTCAGCATAGCTGTGGCTCTTCCAACAGGCATAACCATCGGCAAGTTGGTCCTGTATATTGGAATGTGAAACAATCTATGCTGACGATGTCTAGTGTAATTATCAGGAACATACAAACCAATGCTTTGCATAATTTCAGGATTATCGATCATACCGCGCAACAATCGATAAAAATGTGTAATCAAATACACATTCCTTCTAGTCTCTAGACTATTGTAGCCAAGCATACCCTGGAGAAACTCGGTTGAGTAAAGCCAAGGATAATGCCCGTACTCTCTCATGTAGAGATATCTCAGAAACTTATTTTGGACTTTCTCCACCATAAGAGAGTACTTGCCCTCATGTGGCCCCCAGATCATCGAGCCACTCTCGAGTCTACTCCGCACCAAGGTGTTGTAAAGAGTTCTCAGTACGCGGGTATTCTCGAAAACGAGATGCACGAAGATAAGAGATGTGAAGATCGGATATGACTGTAAATTAATTATTTCTAAAAGAAATTCTTTAACAATCAGAAAAATAACAGATCACACCAACTTTATATTTGAACTTAAACAACATGCAGGTGTACAGACACCTACTAGGCATAGGCACTTAAAATGTGAAGAAATACATGACACTCCCCGATGCTGTTTTCAAGAAGGAATTGATCTCATATCGCAATAAAAAAAGACTGAATATTTCAGAAAGCCCGCTAAAATGGTGGAGTGTTGTTAATTGGGGTAATTTAAAAATATCATCTGGAATAGCACGCAGATATTTATCGTCTCCGCCAGTCAATGTTCTTAGTGAACAATTATTTTATGGCACGGGATTACTAAACGAACCCTTGAGAAACAGGCTGGAGCCTGGAAAGGCAGCAACATTGCTTTTTATGAAATATACACCAATTTTTAAATATAAGTACTCAAAATTTGAATATTATATAAAAATATTTAAGGTTGTTATTACGGTCGTATAAAATATCCGCAACTATTTACAATTATTTAAAAATATTCAAAAATTACCATCTCGTTCATTTATTAGTGTAATTAAACTAGGTATCTTGATATCACTATTGATATCAATTTTGCTCTGAAGACGAGTGCCCTCCGCTTACGGGCACCGTCTATTATTCGGTGCAGTCGTGGCTCTACGACTTACCGGTATCGAACATAAATTAGTCACAGAGGAAAGAATGGCAGGAGGTGTAAATTAGGCGCGGTAATTCGAGGTTCACACAGTTTAATACAAAACAAAGTCAAAGTATCAGGAAATACAGTTAATATTATAGAAGACAGGGAGGAAACAAAAAAATATATATAATCTACTTATTTAAGGAAAATTGTAGAAGAAAAGTTACATCAGTTAAAATTGAAAACTATTCAATTAATATTACGGATATAAAAAAAAGCAACACAGAAATGTACAAATCTACTCATTTAAAGAAAATTATTGGAAAAAATTACTTTAATCAAAATCCAAAACTATCCAATTAATATCATGGATAAAAGGAAACACAAATAATAAATTTTATTTTGATAAAATACACGGCTATTAAGTTTTTTAAAATAAACATTACAAATGTAAAGTAAAACGAATTAAAATTATATAATCTAGTTATGAACTAACTTATGCGAAAACAATCACTATTAAAACAAATGTCTCTGCAGAATTCTCAATTGTTATATACATAAAAAGGGTACTTAGGCGTTGGGCGTTTCTTCGACTTGGCGCGCCCTTTCGCTGAGGGCTCTCCCGGGAGGGATTTCACTTCAGCTTCCACACTCCGCACTCCGGATCTCACTTCTGATTCACCTCCGTAACTACGACCCGTACTTCGGATCTCCTTCTCTCGATTCGCAACTGATTCACTTCCGACTAGCACTCCTCCGAATCTCGAGCGTGACTCGCTTCCTCCGAACCTCAAGCGTGACTGCCTCCCTTGAAGCCGGCTGCCCCTCATACACTCTGCTCAATGGGGTGTGGGCTTTCGCGTGTACAGGGCAGCACCCTCCAAGTTCGCCATTGGGTTAATCTTCTTCGTCTGTCTCGTCATTGGTTCCCGCGCCGATCTCTCTTCCTTGGTTGGACCAGCGCTTCGTCACTCTGAATCTCCTTCTCGGCCACGCCCCCGGCGACTTCCTCAGTTTTTCCGTCTCCTCGCAATGTGCAGAGCTCGGTCTTATGCACAATTTTTCCTTTATAGCGGCTCCCGTGCCTACGCCAGCCATAACTACTCCGTTTTTGTATAGTTAAATTTCTTTTAAATTCTTTTATAATTAAATTTATTATCAAACTAACAATTAAATTTATAATTAAATTTTATATTTAACTTTATAATTAAATTCTGTAATTATTTTTTTTTGTAATAATTAAATTTACCGTTAAATATCTTTTAATTTCATTTCTTCTGGACCAACAATTACATAGAAAAAAAATCGTAAGTTAAACCGAAAGTAAAAAAAACTAACAGGTATAGTCCTTACACATCAATTTTTGACGCCTTAATAATATTACATAGGCAGTATTTGAAACAAAAGAATACGGTTCACTCCTTCCACATATTTGAGCAAATAATCTATTCATATTAATTAAAAGCACTGAGTCAGTGTCTCATTAAATTCGTTTCTCTTTTGAGATCTAAAAGAAGGTTATTGATTTTAAAAATAATTAGGTATATCCTATATATGTCTGTAGGAAAGGAATCCGTCGATAAAACATAAGTTAGCATATTTTTCCTGAACCCAAAACGATTCAATATTCACATAGAATTTAATAAATAACACAGTCTCACTTATTACAAACTTATATCACTCTAATGATTAATTATAATTATTAAACATACAGTAGGTATAATTTTACTGTCTACAAAAATCATTACATAGAATAAACCACATTTGACTTAATATAAAAAGACATCTCGAGATGTTTTCAATTTTGATTAAAACTAAATCATAACATTACGCAATTATTACAACTAAACAAAGTAGCCATTTTATCGACAATTTAATCTTACAAAAAAACTATAGATATATATGTTTATTTTTCTTTAATTCAAAATTAATCCATTCCAGCATTTCACCAAATTGAGTTCATTAATTGGCAATTCCATTTTACACGGTTTTCAGATAAAAAAATCTTTCAGCCTTTTGTAGATTAAAATCTTACTCTTAATTATATCTTTTAAAATAAAAGCTTTTTGACGAGTCATTCAATAATAAATAATAATAACATTTGCCACAATATTGTAGGTACAGATATAGATATTATTCCAAACATTTCCTTTTTTTTTATTGAAAAAAGTATTACATACAATAAAGATACAATAATAAAATAGCCTTACATTGGGGATTTATCTAAAATGGCAAAAAAAATTCCGCGGGACATCTATTTTAATTTTGACGGTATTTAAAACGCAACGTTCTTCAACATCCACATAATATGTAGGTCTTATCTGATTCATTGCTTGTATTTAATAAAAGCCAAAATATGGCAAGGTGTATCATTACCAAAAGATTATACTTACATCTTTATTTTACATAGTTACAAGTTACATCGTCAATCATACACTTATGTGTATATGTATTTTCACATTAGAATAAATCTTGATTAGAAAATAAAAAAATAGCTATTACGAATATTAATACAAAAGTAATCCTGATTCTACACAGTATATTTATATGATATTTTGTCTTCAAGTTTGTGTTTACTGGGGTATTATGGCGTGTTGTTACGACCTTTCGGGCCGACGTTTCGGATCCCATTGCAGGGTCCATCATCAGGGCATGTGTTGTCTTGAATGTTGGTGTTGTGGTTAAGTATCGGCTTGCAATACCGTGCCGAAGTCATGATGTGTTGTATTGTGTTGTGTGTGTGATTCATCTGTTGTTTGATCACTATCTCTGCGGAGTCTGCGACGAGAATGACTTTGAAGCGCCGGATACCAAGATGTTTTTAATTTGAGACCATCATCTCTATTAATGTTTATCGGATGCTTGTAGATTTCTAGTGCTTCCTTGATAAGACGCGCATGGTGACTCTTAGGCTTTCCAAGGATTGTCCGAAACGTCGGCCCGAAAGGTCGTAACAACACGGCATAATATCCCAGTAAACACACACTTGAAGATTCTGAGTGGCCGTGAAAATCTAAGAACATTCTTATGGTATTTTGTATTTATTTTATTAATTTAAAGGTTTCCTACTTTCCTTTGACTTTGTTTCCTTTTTTTTTCTTTTGTGTGTGTTAAATGATACATCAACTGACTTGACGTACCTTTGCGTGTACCTATCGTTATTGCGTAATTAATCGCTTTTTTTTGAGATTGCGGCATCATAATTACTCTCGCTCTCGCTTTCAATGTTAAATTTACCTATACATCCTACATAATATATTATCGACATATAATATATAATACCGGGGCATAAAAGCATTGGTTGAATTATTAAATTATTATAAATTATTTATTCAAACGCCTAGGCCTAATTTTTCTCTGTTCCCGCACAGCTGCTTGGTAACAGATGGGACTCTCTCCACATTCGAAAATATTATTATATCGCCGGTTTCAGAAAAAAACCTTTGTAAACCAATTTACTCGTAATTCTAAAATATTTTTCTGTGTCGGCAAGCGTTTTATTGCACCGGCCGTCAGGAATTTTAAAATGTCCCCAAACATCCCGACCCATTCGTAACTGCTATTACCTATTGTTTCCTAAAAGGTCGTCTTAGCCGATGTACTGGCGGTCGCCAAGATCAAAGCAAATAAACCCTCTATCATGGCTCGTGTTTTATGATGCAGACTGTTTGTCTCCCCGGGAAAGTTACCATTTACTGCTTTCCAACAGAGGACCGCAATTCTGACATCGCACGTGCGCCTATTCCTATTTTCAAAAGCGGTGCCGAGAAGCTCTGCTGGTCGTAAAACTATGTTAATCGTATTCTTCCTTGCACGATCCAACAAAATATTATCTTTGAAAACCCAATTTTAATTTATTTTAAAGTCAGTTCCCCGACTTATTTATTTCTATTACGGTGGCCGGGCAAATCCTGTCGAGCGAAGCGACCATCTGTTAAAGCTATTATTGGAATGTGGATCCGCGTCACGTTTCGCCGTCGATTCTATGGGAATTAATCCTCCACGGTAGTGATAACTATATCAAACGTCTAATTTTTAAAAGTCCTACCTAAAGATCAATAATTATTAATAAGATTATTCGTCTATGCCGGCTCTTGTCTATGGTCGGCTGCCAGAAGATCGCCATTTGCCGTTACAACTTGTGGTAGCCGGGGGCAGCATTATGAACCACGCTGACCAAGATGTTCCTGCCGTCAAGCTCGAGCCAGGGTCTGCAGCCGGGAGCGGCGATGAAGGAGCGCCCTACTCCGATGTGGACTTATGGTATCCTGACATCAAGCAGGAGTGCTCGGAATACTCCAGGAAGGCCGACCAGCGCGCCGGTGAGTAGTTTATTCATTATTGATTCATTCTCAGTGATGTGAAATGCGCGCACCTGATGTGACCGTTCAGGATGGAAGAAAAGAAAACAGTCTTAGCTAAGTTGACCAGATTTCGAAAATATTAAAGCAGTGCGCATTAGGTGTGACAGATGCCTACTAAAGAGGAGTCGTTCGCGAACGAACTTTTCACCCTTCCGGATGAATAAATTTTTCAGTTCATTTTACCAAGAACCGTTCAACAGTTCAGAAGCCGTAAATTAAATAATTTCTTCGCTTCTTGCTACCATCTTCATATCGTTGTGGTTTTTGTAATTTCACACTGACCGTAGGAATACAAACTGGATTGTTAAAATGGCAAACCATTCACAATTTATTTGAATGTTAATATCACAAAATCGACCGGAAAGGAACAACGGAATGAGTTAATAAAATCGAGTTTTGAGTTAATTATGCAGAATTGTTTTTTAGATACATATCTAGCGAGGGAAAGTAAGTCAGGAAATAAAATAATGTGATTATTTTTAGAAAAAGGACAAATGACATGTTAATTGGTAAATTTCACATATTATAAATACCGATGAAATTATTTGTAATAGATTCCAAAATATTAACTATATTCTGTGAATCAGTGTGGATAATGTGAGATTAATGTTTTCATTCATAATTTTTATAATAAAATCTTTACAAATACGACATTTTTATCGACGAGGTCAAAATTATTTACAAAATTATTAAATTATTTATTTACAAAATTATTCACAGTGCCAGTGGGGCGAAATTTAATATTTTTTTAACGACTTAATTCTTCAATATAATGGTACACTGTTTTATCGACATTGCCACAATTCTATGACAGCTCACAGTGTGGCAAAGTTCAATAATAAAGAAATGCAGATTTATTTTCTTTACGTGTATTTACTAAATAATAAATATATAGGTATTAGCTTTTTTAAATTTGTAGTTAATTTCTGTCGCTGCTCAATTGAGATTTTAAATGTGAGATGTCAAATAGTACACATCATATGCGGCTACTGTAAGGCTCGCTCGTTTTTTATATTTATTTCTCAATTAGTCTCGTTACAGCTCGATACATTTAGCCCTCCGATATAAGAACATTCTTAAGAAACACAAAAAATATAGAAAAATGGCCTCTGTTGAAGTGGACCGCTTTCCACCAAGATATTTTTTGTTTGAAAATAAAAATAAATCACCTGGAGAGTAGGGTGGGCTGGCTGTAATTAGTAGAGTAATCAGAGCAGTTGTACTGCGGCAGCTGCGGACAAGTAGGCTGGTGCGTTCTTATGGTGAAAGAGCATTTCTTCTTCGCCTTTATGTCGACCGATTCAGCGTCGCCAGCATCAATTCAGAATCAGCCCAATTAATATATTCTGTTATAATATAATAAATATAGTGCTGCCCAGTGATTGCGCTTCCCTTTTCCGAATAGTCGATGAAGACGATGCCTCGCGAATCCCAAAAATCAACAATCTTCACCATTCTTGTCGTTTTTGTCTTTTTTGGAGTTGGTTCACCAGGTCAAGCTCACTGTTTTGATAGTGCATTCGTTTCTGGCATATAGATATGTATGCGTGTTTCGTCAGAAATCCACGTCCAAACAGTACCCGGAAGCTTTCGTGCGATGTCGTTTTTTTTTCCAGTGTGAGCAAACACGGCGACTATCTCGCCGATTCTTTCCTCATACCCAATTTTTCGTAAAGGATTTGATGTTCACATTTTTTACCGATTTTTCTATATTTCCATGTTTTTTAAAACATACACATACCTGTTATAGAGATTTTAGTTCAATGGCGCCATCAACCGCGAAACACGAATACCAATCATTACGTTAATATTTGAACGTCATCTACAATCAGCTCCGTATTAAAATCATAAAACTTAAAGTAATATTAAAAATATTTACATTACAGATCTCGTGAGAATACAAGATTCTTTGTCGGAAAACCCAACGGTGTCCTCGCCTGCTCCTGGGGAGCAGCCAGACTTGGACACCGTTTCCAACCCTAAAATATCCTCAAGCAGGTGCCCGCTCGCTCCCGCTGGTAAGAAGGTGCTTTCGTGTTCTCTGTGCCCGTACACGAGCCAGCAGAAAGCTTCCTTAAAGAATCACGAGCACACACACACTGGGAAGAAATTATTTTCATATTTACAGTGCGATTATTCTTGCATTCAGAAATCAAGCCTTCAATCACATGTGCTTAAGCACACTGGAGAAAAACTTTTTTCATGTTCGCAGTGCGATTATTCTCGCAATCGTAAATCTAATTTAAAAAGCCATGCCCTTAGGCACACTGTAAATAAACTGTTTTCACGTTCGCAGTGCGATTATTCTTGCAATCATAAGTCTACTTTGACATCACATGTGTTTAAGCATACTGGGAAAAGACCATTTTCATGCTCGCAGTGCGATTACTCATTCAATCGGAAGTCACTTAAATAGACATGCTCTTACGCACACTGGAGAAAAACTTTTTTCATGTTCGCTGTGTGATTATTCTTGTAATCGTAAGTCTAACTTCAAATTATATATACTTAAGCACACTGGAGAAAGACTTTTTTATGTTTGCAGTGCGATTATTCTTTAAAATTACATATGCTTAAGCACACTGGAGAAAAATTACTTTCATGTTCGCAGTGCGATTATTCTTGCAATTATAAGTCTGATTTAAAAATTCATTTGCTTAAGCACACTGGAGAAAAACTATTTTCATGCTCACTGTGCGACTATTCTTGCAATCGGAAGTCTGCTTTAAAAGTACGTGTGCTTAAGCATACTGGAGGAAAACTGTTTTCATGTTCGCAGTGTGAATATTCTTGCAATCACAAGTCAAGCTTAAAAATACATGTTCTTACCCGCACTGGAGAAAAACTTTTTTCATGTTCGCAGTGCGATTATTCTTGCAATATCAAGTCAAGCTTAAAAACACACGCTCTTACGCACACTGGAGAATAATTGTTTTCATGTTCGCAGTGCGATTATTCTTGCAATCAGAAGTCACGCCTACAATTACATGGCCTGAAGCCGCATTGGTAGTTGCCAATGATTTCCTCAGACATTGGGAGCAATCTTTTGTATAGGATGTTGGACATTATTTTATAGCCGGTATTTAACAACGTTATTCCCCTGTAATTACAGCACTCGAGTTGGTCGCCTTTCTTGTGTAGTGGACACACAATTCCTAATCTCCACTCTTCGGGCACCCCTAGTAAGCATTAAAAAAGTTACCAAATTCAAAATTCAGCTTCAAAATTTCGCAATTTTCACAATACGTTTTGACATTTAAGTCAACAGCCAAGTAAAACAAATAAAGACGTTTCTATATTCATTTTATCGATGAATTGTACCGAGACTGAGCTGTCTATGGATAGAGCATCTCAAATGTCAAAATATATGTTGAAAATAAGTTCAATGATTTCATTTTTTAAATGAGAACACTCAACTACACCGTGATACATTCCCTCGAAAATTCAGGTGTAATGACATGTTCTCCATATATACATACCGGCGCGCTGGTCTGCCCTCCTGGAGTACTCCGCGCACTCCTGCTTGATGTCAGGACACGATATGTCCACATCAGTGTAGAGCTCTTCATCGCCGCTCCCGGCTGCAGACCCTGGCTCGGGCTTGACGGCAGCAACATCTGGGGCGGCGCTGTCCATGCTGGTACTGCCGGCTGCTGTCAGAAACAATATTTCAAAAATGCCGAAATCTCGTAACAAAATAATGTCTACACGTTCTACTATCCATACCAACAAGCTAAAAAATAATGATCTGTATACAGAAGCAACCCAAATATTAGAAACAAAATTCTCTGACCTCCAGACTCAACTATACAATAATGAAGAAAATATTGAATACATCTGCAATGAATCAAAGAAAATCATCACAGAGATTGCGCAGGAACAATTCAAAGAAGAGATGCCGCAAAAGAAACAGAAATGTTTCCGTGTGTGTTCAAACCGCGCCTGCTAAATCTGGTTCTGCCGCCAGTCCTCCACACAAAAAGTGAAAAAGTCTCATGGAATTCACCCTGGAGGTAATTGTTAAATTTATTATATATATATATATATATATATTATATAAATATCAACATGTTTCAGAGCCCATGGCCATTTGATGTAATGAAAAAAATGTATTTTAAATGTGAACATTTTGAATACAGTATCAAAAATATTCAAAACATCATATGTCTTTTATTACATACCTCAGTGTTACCACGAGTCTTTCTTCTGGTGTTATTTACTGTTGAAGAGCCAGCCTTTTCTTTGTCAAGCGAGGGGTTACTTTCTGGAGTAAGTAATTAAATTTAAAAAAAAAAAATCGAGTTTCTTCGTTTCTTAAATTATTAAATTGTGGTACTCTCCGTAAACCTTTCTACTCCTGTTTATCGGGTGAACGCCATATTTCCTCTTGACATTCAATAAATAACATTTCCATAAATGTCTGTTTTCACTTAAAATGAGCATGAAGGCACGGTGACTGACAGAAGTTACCGCTCTGCCGCTTTGTATCGTAGCCGGCGCTTCTCACCGCTTGCCGCTCTGCCGCATTGACGCCAATTGACGCTCTGACGCTCTGCCGCTCGCCGCTCGTATCGTACCCGGGGCTACAGTATATTAAATTGGAGAATTGGTGGTACGTCACATTTTTAGAAGTCCTACCTATCGATTAATTAATACGATAATTCGTCTATGACCCGCTCGTGTCTATGGTTCACGCCATTTGACAATCTCCATTTGCCAGTCGTGCCTCGAGCAATCTGGAACGTGTTAGTACCATGAGCCGCGCTGCCCAAGATGTTCCTGCCGTGAAGCCCGAGCCAGGGTCTGCAGCCGGGAGCGGCGATGAAGGAGCGCCCTACACGGACATGGACGTGTGGCTCCCCGACATCAAGCAGGAGTGCTCCAGGAAGGCCGACCAGCGCGCCGGTGAGGAGTTGCTTCTTTATTGATCCATTCTCAGTGACGAGGAATGCGCGCGCCTGATGTGACCGTTAAGGATTTACTTGTGTATGGTTTGTTTTATGATGTTAGTTGAATGCCCTAGTTTCAAGTATTGGAAAAGTTCTTTTTCGACACAAGATTCAAAATTTTCACCATATATTTTGTCATTTAATTCACTTAATGTAAGGATAACATCCACCTATAGACTTATGCTGTCCTTTGTTGCGATATATGTGTAGCAAATTCGGAGATTCTTATAAAAGGCGCGTTGTATGAAAAAGCTTTTATTTATCATCGAAAAACTCAAAAAAACTCGTCATCGTCATCCGTGTACCCGAATTGGTTCGTAAAAATAAACCTTACTTATCTAAACGAACCCAACTAACCACCAAATAAAAAGTGTCGTAATATACTCACTCATTCAGAGCGAGCTAAACCTTTTCATCTTCACCGATTAATTTGGATTATTTCTATGAGTCGGGACACTCGAACTACCGATTATCAATCCTATTATAAAAATATAAAGTGTTCATTATGTTTCTTTGTTATCCATGGTTTTCGTAACCTGATGTTATCCATAGATTAAACGTATCAGATGTCAAAGATGTGCTTAAAGGTACAGATACACATGCTTCTTTACTGGCATGCTAATGAGCATGCCACTAATAAGCATGCCCTAACAACTGTACACACTTGCTCATTACTGGCATGCTTATTAGTGGCATGCTCATAAATAAGCATGCCCAAAGCTAACAATCAAACACACATGCTTATTAGTGGCATGCTCTTGTCATAGAATAGAGACGCTCTTGTTCAAAATGGAAACTTTGCAAACTGAAATAGAAAATTCAAGTCAACCAATAAATCAAAAAAGTTCCCGAGTTTCCATCCGCACATTTTTGATTTTAGTTTATATAATTTTTATTGTAAGATTTGAATCATTCATGCCTATTAATAAAGTTTCGTAAACATTATTTCTCACTTTATTATTTTTACACAACGGTGACCGAGTATTCCACAGACATTCGTGATTCCTATAATAAGTTACGAAAAGTAATGTTTTATCATCTCCCCAACGCGCCATATTTGTTTCATCTGTCGCGGACTGAGAAGATCGCATCGATAATACTAGTCGCGAAGCCCGCGAATGACATAAGCATGCTCATAAATAAGCAAGTCTGTTCACACATGCTCCAAAGATACCCCTTCTCTATGGTGAATGACAGTGGCATGCTTATAAAACAACCGGCGGTTGATTTTCGAGCATGCCACTAGGTGGCATGCTCATTTCTAGCAATGTGCGTACACACATGCCACTAATAAGCATGCCACTGTCAAAGTCGATACTGCGCATGCTCACGTGCCAAGAAGCATGTGTATCAGACACCTAACTCCAAATAAAAGGTGGGCGCTTACGATATTGATATAGATAACAGAATTCTGTTGTTGATGGACGGAAGGGCCCACGCTTTTATTTGGAGAATTAAGCAATTTTTTTCCGTAATTGTATTTTTTCCTAAGTAAATTTAAATATAACCGTGATTTTATTTAAATAAAAAAATATAATTTTTAATTTTCCAAATTTTAGTCTTAACCCAGCAGACAAAATCACTTCGATAGGTAACTGGCGCCATATTTTGGTGAGCTCATTAGCTGATTTCTCTTACAAATATTTGATTAATTATTTTAATGGAGTTGTTGATTAATTAGTCAATCTGATTCATATATTTTCATCGAGAATACGCCTGTGTGCTAAATTTCAGCTTGATTGTACATTGGGAAGCGGGACAAATATCGATTATAAGGTTCCGTCCAGACAAACGAGTGAAGCTAATATAAGCGAGGTAAGCATACGTAGACGTATTTTGGTCCAACGTTTATATGCCCAAGCAGAATTTAATATAGATGACATAAGTACCAAAGTCCCAAGTGAGTTGCTAGATTACCAAACCATTCATTAATTCCTTTGATTTTTAATACTAAAAGAATACACCTTGGGAACTAACTATAATTATGCAGAGTTACCAACTGGCATTAAGCTAAAAATATGATGTAAATGAGTATATTAGAAAGAAGGCGAAACTTTTGTTGCTCTAGTAGGAGAGCAGTACACGGAAGTAGGAGCTGTGACCTGCTTGATGCAACTACAGCTCGCGGTGACACGGAGCCGAGCCCAGGAGATAGGCAACTCTCCGGCTTAGTTGAACCAGATTATTGTTTTTGATTCCAGAAGTAGGTTCCAGCAATGAGGGCTGGGGAAGTGCGCAGGGAGGTGATGTGCAGACAGATGAGGGGTCTGCACCCGAGATGGGTGATGAAGGAGCGCCCTACACTGAAATTGACATATCACATCCTGACATGAAGCAGGAGTGCTCGGAGTACTCCAGGAGGTTCGACCAGCGCAATGGTAAGCAGTTGATTCCCTTGGATTATTAACCCAAAAAGTAGATCCCGCCCTCCGTGTGGCTGTTACAGGATGGTGTGTAGGTATACAGAATAGGTCGATATTTTCTTCTACGAAAATGTAATACTAAACTTCCACATTCATTCGCCATTTCCCTGGTTTTCGTACCTATTACCGATCGAAATGCTGAAATGTCATTGGTCGGAATCGGTGCTTGAAGTGTTGGCGCCAATGATTTAGCACGGTTTTGACAGTTACGAGAACCCGTGCCAGTTAGGCCCGGTTGTTTCAAGTTCGATCAAAGTAAGCGTAGAGTTTAAACTGAAATTTTTAGTACTTTTTTCAAAAACGGGTTGTTTCAAATCGGATTAAGCGAAATCTGTCAGAGAATTCTGAGCGGAAATTTTAGATTAAACTCTCGGTCAGAGTCGCACATGCGCACAGCGCAATGTAATTGACATCTGTCAATAAAATATTTTTTTATTAATTTTTCGACATTTTACATACACAGTGTCGAAACTGAACCACATATAATTTATTCTGCATATCAGTCGTAGGCTTTGGATTCACTTTTCTTATTACCTGCAAACAAAGAAAAGGTTATAAACAGAAAAACTAAAGAAATACAATACAGATCAAATAAAAACATATTGTTCTTGCAAACACTAAATAGGTAAGATAACATTTAATTTCGTCAATAACTAACCTTCCTGGCGCTTTTCATCGTATTCTCGAATCTACTTCGAAAATCTGTTGGACAGTACGCATTTAGGTGGGAACAAAGCAACAAAACATTAAATTAGTTGCGTAATGCGGCCCACTAGTCTCCTTTCATCTTCTTGTGGAAATCTTCAGTAAAACAGCATTGTTGATGACATGTTTCGAAACATCTGCTTTGATCTGCTTGCTGTCAAATGAAATTTAAATTATGTGTTGCCATATGCAAAATTATTTTGGCGTGCATTTGTCTATGATTTTTATTTTACACAATTGCAACACCCCTAATCCGATTTTAAATTTGAAACAACTCAATTCTTCGAGATTTCGCGTGACCTTGAGGTTAAGCTCAGTTTAAGCCAGTATTTCCGCTTACTTTGATCGAACTTGAAACAACCGGGCCTTAGACGCGGACTGCGGCAGTTCGTCGCAGTCCGCTTCTAAGGCCCGGTTGCCTTAATCCAACAAAGATTATCGCTAGCGAGAGGCGGCGGGTAGGATTCAGATTTGTTGAATGATGAAAAATGAATTTCCACCAATACTAATCTTTTATATAAAAATGATTTCAGACGGGCCGAACAATTGAAAAGTAGTTCACTATAATGAACTGGACCATTAGTTCGTTCAGTAAAGTGAAGTGTTAAAAAAGTAACCCATAAAAACCAAGTTTTTACTATACTCCCTTTCTTTGTAAAATATAACAACAATTAAAGACGAAAAACATATAACATAACACTAAACTTACAGAAATTAAATATATTTCTAAAATGTCAGATGTTTTGAGATGTCAAGATTTTGATAGATTCAATTATCATCAATATCGTACCTTATGAATTTCCAGCGTCAAATGATTTAGTCAGAATCAGATTAGAGTAATGTAGAATTCTTCAAAACTAAGCAGAAATCTAAAAGAAATAAATTATTATTTGATTTTTTCCCAAAAAACCCAATTTTGCTGTCATCTGTGAACCAATTGTTTTGTAAATTTTAGAAATTTGTAGTGATGTACCTCTTATACCGACGGAGTAATTCAAATTTAGAAAATATTCCGCGACGTTGTCGGGCCGCCGCGCCGTTGCTAATCATTTTTTTCTATTGTTTCCAATTTGAAAAAACCAATAAAATTTCTAAAAATCCGAAATTATACTATAATTATTATTTTTTTTTAACGAAAAATTGATAGATCTTCTTGATCGTTGCCACGAGTCTGCTTGCCAAGTTTCAGCTTGATTGGATCACGGGAAAAGTGTCAAAAATCGATCCAAAGTTTTTGTTGACGGCAAGCAAGCAGAAAGGTTTAACACATGTATATAGTGTTTTGGAAAAAGCTATATTAAAACCCCATTCTGCGTGCGTTACAAGGTCAAAATACAATTTATTGTAACGTAAACCATTTTTTTGAATTATGAATTTACTTCAGTGTGCTTGGCTTAAATATATTACGTGACACTCAAATATTTCATATTGTCTGCCATCCTGGTCTATTGTTTGTGCTATCTCTGTTTCCATCAGTATTTACCGATCCCTGGTAATGTACGATTTTAATGTTCCAATTCAAAGAACCTGAGCTTGATATCCAGGGCCTTATCTACGTACGTTTATATTTCTTCTCAACTATTTTATATATTTTATTTTGGGTGTGATTTTGAAAGGAGGCTAATCGTGGTGGATCCTGTAAAGAAGGGTAAATGATATGTCATCCTGAAAGTAAACTGTGATTGGTGTAAGAAAAAAATCAGTCTACTTTTCGTGACAGGTGCCATAGACAATATATTTATCTTATTAGAGATGGTTCGTTCGTAAATAATTTTGAACTCTTAACCGTTTCAATGAACTTTTCGGTTCACTTTCGCGGCCGTAAAGAAAAAAGAAACCAAAAAAAAAACAAAGGTTTCTTACTAGCGACTCATGTATTTTCTGTTATAATGGTAATTGTAATTTCATTTTATACTTACAGTAAAATCGGTACTAAATTTTTTATGTTTGCCAATAAACACAAACTTGTCCACTTTCAATAATAAAATTTTAACAGAGGACGTACCAAAATAGGCGTTAAACAATAACTATTTACTTTGCAGATCTCTTGAGAATACACGATTCTTCAACTGGGCCATCGCCCTCCTCTGGACAGCAGCCGAAATTGCTGAGTATCGCTGAAAAGAAGACATTTTCGTGTTTGCAGTGCAATTATTCTTGCAATCATAAGTCAAGTTTAAAAGTACACGTGCTTAAACACGCTGGAAAAAAACATTTTTCTTGTTCACAGTGCAATTATGCATGCAATGTTAATTTCGATTTAAAAAGACATGTTCTTACGCACTCAGGTGAAAAAATATTTTCGTGTTTGCAGTGCAATTATTCTTGCTATCGGAAGTCATCCTTAAGAAGTCATGCTCTTACGCACTCTGGAGAAAAAGCATTTTCATGTTCGCAGTGCAATTTTTCATGCAATACAAAATCAAGCTTAAAAAGACATACTCTTACGCATTCTGGTGAAAAATTGTTTTCATGTTCGCAGTGCAATTATTCTTGCAATCGTAAGTCAAGTTTAAAAGTGCATGTGCTTAACCACACCGGAAAAAAACTGTTTTCATGTTCGCAATGCAATTATACGTGCAATACAAAATCAAACTTAAAAAGTCATACTCTTACGCACTGTGGTGAAAAACTGTTTTCGTGTTCGCAGTGCAATTATACGTGCAATACAAAATCAAACTTAAAAAGTCATACTCTTACGCACTCTGGTGAAAAACTGTTTTCATGTTCGCAGTGCAATTATTCTTGCAATCGTAAGTCAAGTTTAAAAGTGCATGTGCTTAACCACACTGGAAAAAAACTGTTGTCATGTTCGCAGTGCAATTATTCTTGCAATAATAAGTCAAATTTAAAAGTACATATGCTTAACCACCATACTGGACAAAAACTGCTTTCATGTTTGCTGTGCAATTATTCATGCAATACAAAATCACACTTAAAAAGACATAATCTTAGGCACTCTGTTGAAAAACCGTTTTCATGTTCGCAGTGCAATTATTCTTGCAATAAAAAGTCATATTTAAAAGTACATGTGCTTAACCACACTGGAGAAAAACTTTCTTCATGTTCGCAATGCAATTATTCGTGCAATACAAAATCAAACTTAAAAAGACATACTCTTACACACTCTGGTGAAGAATTGTTTTCATGTTCGCAGTGCAATTATTCTTGTAATCGTAAGTCAGTTTTAAAAGTTCATGTTCTTAAGCACACCGGATAAAATGTTTTTTCAACAAAACAACACTTTCCATGGCATGCTCAAACGCGTATAATACAGAAACTGACATGCACGCAGTGAAATTATTCTTGCAACCGGTCAGTCAATCTTTAAAGTACATTTGCGGAAGCACACTGGTGATAAATCTTGTCTTTTACATTGCATTTATTCGTTTTCACAAATCACTAAAAAATAGTATACTTTACACACTGGGAGATAACATTTTTCATGTTCACGGTGCACTTGTCCTGCATTCAAAATTTGAATTGAAATGAATGACAAGGTATATAATTTTTAACTGTAGTTTTTTACAAATTTTGTTTAGATCACCAGAAGATTGTATATATTAATTTATTAATATAAGTAAATTTAAAAAAAAAAAACTGTTTACATATTTCGATTTTAACTGAATGCTTCGTTTTATTATTATTATTTTTTTTGGGTCGCTATCCTAGGATTGGTCTGCAACAAGCACTCGCCCTCTCCACTCCTCTCTGTCATCTGCCAGCCTCTTCATCTCTTGGTAGATGCTACAGCGCACATCTCCGATAATCTGGTCTACGAATATGAATATTATTATTTAATATTAAAAATCAAGTTCATAATGGACCAGTGTATATTACATGCCCAATTTATCTTAGCAATAGGCTCGTTTTTTATGAACATTTATTACGAGAAGTTGTCCATTCTGGCGTCATAGATTTCCAATAAACTTTATCGAAGATGACGGTTGAAATTAATTCTATATACAAACAACCTGCGCGAACATGTTTGTTGTTGCGATTTTATTGAATAACCTGTGACAAGTTTGTTGTCTTTAGACTGCAAGATTTGTTGATAGTTATTTAAAAAAAATGGTTTACTGCTCACTGGACGCGCGACGGCATAACTGTTGTTACCATTGTTTAGTATTCTAGTTCAATGATAAACACTTTTAATTGGTAACTAGTATGTATTTTCAATAAGCTATGTCACAAGCATAGAATCACAAGTTACCGGCCCGCGGCTCTCCATAGATCTCGCAGCTAGCAGATCGTGTACACTCCGCCAATCTCTCCGAGCCCTCCATAGACAAACAGCTGGATCAACCATGTTGTATTTATTCGAATAATAATCACTAATTTCAGAATAACATAACGCAACGCATCTTCAGCAATGAATCACATTTCTACACTCATTTATATAATTTTATTTAGTTTTATGTACGATGGAGAATTTACGAGATTCTTAGTTTTTAATTAACAACCAAAAATTCTATTATTGGTAGGCTATTTGGACACAGATATTACAAAAAAGTTAGTAATGGACTTCGGCGTATATGATATGCGTCGACACAATTAATTGAAAATTATAACAACGACGTAATTGTCAGATAATTCTTTTTTTAAAACAAAAAGCACATTCATTCAATCCGTCTGTCAAAGGTCTATTGTTTCGAAACTTTTGAACGCGAAACGGTTTTAGGCCGATCTACGATAAAACATGAAAGTGGTTAGGCACTAGCACTTTTTTTGGAAGATTACGCACGCGTTATTTGGTTCGACGCATCATATGTCTGCGTTGCGGTGGCGATAAATGTCTTGGAATTGTCGTGAGTTGACTTAAACATGAACTCGGCGGTTGACTTGAACATTATTTGAATTGGAGAACGTGATGCGTCCGCGACCTGCATGTGACATTCCGCATCGCGTCCTTTTTAAATTAGAATATAAGTTTTATTTTAAAATAGGTTTAGGTAATTTTAAATGTCGCGCGGCACCACGGGTTGCCATCCCGCACCGCCAGGGGTTGATAGGGTTCCATTGCGGGTGGGGGAGGCTACCCTCCCCCGCATACACAGAGAGTTGAAGCCGGGGGGCCAAGAACGCCCCCTTGTTGAGTTTCGGCCGCGGTGAGGGAAGCAGCTTGCGTTGCCCGGGCTCCTGCCCGCGGCGGGCGCTCAAGCCGCCGCCGCATGTTTCCGAGAACGCGGATCAGCGCCACCCGCGTTGCTCGAGTAGGAATCACCCTGCAGCGCTCTGGATGGTTCCAGGCAACGGCCGCTTCACCACTATGGGCTTCCGAGGAAGGCCTGATGTCTTCCTGCAGCTTGGCCCCGGCGGCGACCGGAGCAGCGGGCCGACGCCGACGCCACGTGGATCCCGCGACCGGACGTGCCAGGCCTGGACCACGTGCTTCCCGCGAGTTACCGAGACTCCGGCCAGATGCTTCCAGCCGGTCGTGGATCCCGTGACCGGACGCACCAAGCCTGGACCACGTGCGGACTCCGCGAGTTTCTGCGAGCCGGGCTTGGGATGCAGGCATCTCGCGGCCACGTGAGCCGCCAACAGCGACATGTGTTTTGTGTTTTGTAATATTTTTTTAATGTGGACTGAGATGTGAAAGGACAGGACGGACTTACGTGAAGGTAGAACTGCTGGCGTTTAGGTTAGGATTAGTTATAAAATTAGTAATAGTGCTTTAGAACGTAAGGTTTAACTGTTTTTTTTGTAATAAATGTATATAATAGTGCCAGAGTGTTTGAAATTCCCGCTCCACCTTCCTTGGCAAGGCATCTTATTGATAGACAAAGACAGATTAATTTAACCGCCCTATCAATACCAATATTCAAATAATTTGATGAATGGTTAGCTATTTTATAATTTAGTTGGGATTATTGCAGACTGTATGAAAAGCAAAACATCAATAACGTTATGACAGATAAATCATGAGTCCATGTTGCCATTTGCCGTTATGAAGAATTTCACATGTTTTTTTTTTTTAATTTATTGCAACTGAACTACTGAACGGTAGTTCACTAAAATGAACTTTACAATTTAGTCGTTCAGTAAAGTGAACAGTTCAAAAAGAACAGTTCGTTCATGAACGACCCATCTCTAAAAAATGCACCAATATCTCAGTGTTAAATTCATGTAATTCCTACTACCGATCCACTACCAATCCTCGGATGATGAAAAAAGTCCACCAACGCCGTCGTCTAGAAAACCATACGGCCTGTGATTACACCGCAATATTTTTGGATGATTTTCAATAACATCTCGACCTTTTTGACAGTCTCAGTGGATATAATAAAAATAATTACAAATAGTTGTTGTCATTCGAGTAAAATTGACAAAAGATACGTCAGACATTCGAAGATCGCATAGAATATCCATCCTTCTTTCTCTTTGCAGTAAATAATTTCGCACCCACCACCTTTATAAACTTGATAAACTTGTTAAAATAAATAGATACGCAGCTGTCATCATAACCTCATCGGGCGGCAAGTGTAAATAGATACGCAGCTGTCATCATAACTTCATTGGGCGACATTTCCGCGACAAGTGATATGTGAGTCCCGGTGTGTACACGTCAAATGACCGCGTCACTGTCCCCGAACCATGAGCATAGATATTGATGCGACATGCCGCGTGGAATGTTTCGCAATTTGTCCCCTAGTGAATACATGGCTTTATATCGCGGACCCTCCAGGTAACCCTGTTTACTGTCAAGAAAAGAGGGACCTTCTTTCGTAAAGGACCCTTGTCATCGTACAAGTACCACTACCAACGTCAAGTTCATCCATTGTTCTCCTCGTGGAACTCTTTTCTCTTAGCTCGTCATCTTATCAATACCTACTGTGTACTCAGTCACACGGTGATGCCTTTTTGACACTTAACAATCCTTGCATTTGAAGTGTGTACCTACCGGATTATTCTACGAATGCATACCAGTCTCTGTTTATTTTGATCTTCATATCTTCTACAATATTACTGGAATATTTTACAGTTATCATTATTGCATTTACATAGACACTTTAAGAGTTCATACAGGTATATGCTTACTGGGATATCTATAGCCTTTCACCATATTATTTTAAATGTCCTTGTAACAGTCCTTGATGTGTTGACATAATTGCTTGAAAAATTCATAGTACTTCCTGCTCGTTCGAATCAAAAACTTTTGACTAAATAAATTCAATTTTTCAATTGCCATTAATGACGTCTACATAAGTTACTGCCTATCCATTTTAAGGACTCACACTGGGGTCAGGTCTAGTGTTATTTCACTATATTCTACATTTCTATAAATTCTGTCAATTTACACTAAGGGATTGCATGCCTCTACCAGTGCTTTTGTTCTTATGTTTATGAGGCTTGATGTCT
This sequence comes from Agrypnia vestita, assembly GCA_016648135.1. Classification (NCBI taxonomy): domain Eukaryota; kingdom Metazoa; phylum Arthropoda; class Insecta; order Trichoptera; family Phryganeidae; genus Agrypnia; species Agrypnia vestita. The sequence goes on along the minus strand of JADDOH010006779.1, from coordinate 9,235 downwards.
ATACATGCCACTGTATTTTTTGTACTCCCATAAATTTTATCACTGTACATTTTAAGGGATTACATCTATGCCTTGTTTGTATAATCATGGTTGCCTATTAATATATGTTGTCTAGTCACATACCTTCTTTCATTTACTACCCAACATTCATAAACACACACTCGTGAACCCCAACTATCCTGGAGATAGGGACCTTGCTGCCCCTGAGCTGGGATTGAGGGTAGGTCTCCGCGACCTCAGCTTAAGACATCATGACTGTATAAAAATATTACCTTTTAGAACAATACCTCCACAAAGTATACAATGAGAGGAATATACTAAATGTAACGATGCTAAGTATAATGATAAAAGAACTTCACGAGGCTCCGCGACAAATCGGTCTAAATGTGAAGAAAAAAATGTTGAGTTCGGAGAGGAAAATCATCTCAATCAATAATAATCATGTTTAAATAGTTTAATAAAGTCTTTGCTGGTGTATTAATTAAATCATTTTTCTTAACATAATTTTTTAGATATGCAGTATTGTTGAATATTTTTAAATTGGTTTTAAAATACTCTCCGACGAATGACCGCCATTGCATAGTACCTATGTCTGTGAGAAAAAAATCCCTTTCGATAACTGCTTTTATTGATAAATATAAAAGTATGGTTCCACTATCTGCGAAATATGCTCCTCAATAATGCACTCGCTGTGTCGATATATTTTCCATCATTTTCTGACATAATTAAATTTTACCTTTCCGTCTGTCAAAGTAGAAGCAATTATGGCGGTAATTTAGTTTTATCAATTCGGAAGTGTTCAAAATTCTGAGTAAAAAGTCGAAGGAGGACCCATGATGCTAACCACCACACGAGGCTGGAGGTGCGAGAAGAGAGAGCACGCGAATAGGCAAGAAGTGAGCAAGCCTGTGAAGGCGGAGATTTAAGTATATCGTCTAGAAATAGTTGGAAACGCGAAGATAACTCCTTGCATAATATTAAAGTCTAATTAGAAGTTCTCTGTCCGCGTTGGCATTATATATGAATACTTTATTTTATATATTTTTTTTAATTTCCGCCTTCCCTTGGCAAATTACATGTATTTTATGTGAAACGTGTCTGGAGAAGAAAGGCACGAGATCAAAAGTTACATTTTTTAAAGTCCTACCTATTGATTAATTAATAAGTATCATTGTCTATGCCCCGCTCGTGTCTATGGTCGGCCGCCATTTGACGATCGCGATTTGCCTGTCACGCGTTTTGCTACCTGGAGCGCGTCAGAATCATGGAACGCGCTGCCCAGGATGTTCCTGCCGTGAAGTGCGAGCCAGGGTCTGCAGCCGGGAGCGGCGATGAAGGGCTCTACACTGATGTGGACGTATCGGATCCTTACATCAAGCAGGAGTGCTCGGAGGACTCCAGGAGGGCCGCCCAGCGCGCTGGTGAGCATTTGATTCCCTTGGATTATCAATCCGTGAAGTAGATCTCGCTTTTGTTATGATCGTCACAGGAAGATGTATAGAAATGTGATGTATGTATAGATATACGATGTTAGGAATGTTCAAGTTGCACCAATTTTGTTAATTTTTTTCCTACCGTAACAAAGGGTCCCGATTACATAAATATTGTCAAATTTTGTCGCTAGCAAGTTTAAAAGTATTTATTTTAAATTAAAAACTAAACATTTTTGACACTAGAAAACACAGAAATTTAATGTTTGATGTTTGAATAAGCATTCATTCACCATGGATTAAAAAAAGGAATGTATACGCGAAACATAGATAGGCAATTAATTATTTTTACAATTGAAAAAAGTATGGATACGCGAAACATAGACAATTAAAGAAAAACATATTAAGTTGTGCTGCTACGGTATACCTGCTACGGCCTTGTGTCAAAATCTTATTATAAATAACATTAAAATAATAATAGGTGAATCGCATAACACTGGATTTAATGTTATGCGTAATTACTTGCATTTTGAAATTAATGAAAACTATTCGACTGTCAAAAGCAATTTTCAAAAAGACCTGAACTAATATGTTTGGGAAGAATAATCTCGAAATTCAAATATTCAAGGTTTTTCTAAGCTAATGCGGGGCATTCATTATATTGCATGGCGTTACGCCGCGCCGCGCCGGCGTAATGCAGGATCGTGGATATAGTTGACATTAAAGGTAGTGAATGGGCCACCTTATGGTAAGATTTGTCATTTTGAATAAATGAGCAAAAACATATATTTTGTTTGGGCATCTATGGCCTGAAGTGTTAAAAAAGTAACACCACTTGAACGTTCCTAACTATAGCCTAAAATATCACCGTTCGCAAGTAATAAAAGAGTAATTTCAATTTAAAAATCGTAATTATTCCTTGAATATGTTTGACAGTTCAGCCATTTTATCCTTACGAAGCGCATTCCACGGACAATGTGATATTTTATTCAACGTTAAAAAAGAATTTATCTATTTTGAAAGCATAGACAATTAATATTTGTGTTGTAAGAATATCAATGCTTTTTTAAATAATTAATGTAGTAAGGTTAGTGGTGCGACCGCGACCTACATGTGACGTTCCGCATCGCGTCCTTCCTTTTTTAAAATATGTTAAGTTAATTATAAAACCTCCCTTGGCAACGCTAGCCGCCGCCCAACGCCGCTATATGGCCTCCTCCTAGACAGGGGGTGGAGCCGCGTGCCCCGCCCCCCGCCAGCGGAGCAGCCTAGCTTCCCGGGCTCCTGACAGGCGCTCTAAGCTAGGATTAGTTACTAAGTTACTCGTAATGTTCAAGACCGAAAGGATTAATTGAGCACTTGTGAATGTGAATAAACATGTAAATATTGATTTAAAACTGCCGCTACTTTCCTTGACATTTAATAGATAAGGTCGCCTCGCACATTGCGTCGCATAATCTGCGCCTCACTCGGTTATTTGAGAGACACTTCGATATCACTCGGTTACTTAGGTTAGGTTTAGTTCGGTATGAAGTCCTTTACCTTTTATTTATAAATGATTTTCTTTATTAATTTATTCGTTAATTAATAAAGAAAAGCGTTATGTATAGATAAAATTGCAACATATTAAGGAAATAATAAAGATTTTTAAAAATTATAATTACTCGTTTATTACTTGCGAGCGGGGTTATTTTATGACATTTTTGGAACCAGAACACTCAATTATACCGGAAAATATTTTAATATTATAAATAGCTCTAAGTATCGTATTCTACACTTGTCCCGAAATATCTACTGCGAAAATATAATAACAAACTCACCATTGCCCCGGCTAATAAGATAGACAATCAGTTCAGAGAATGCCGAGACATATCGCATATAAACTTGTCAATTTTAAGAAAAAACGTGCTGTCTATTTTGAGATGTTCACAGTTGTTGCCCTACCACATCTGTTTTATTTCATAATTGAATTGAATTATTATTCTCACGACAGACACTCCGACCTGGGCTCCACCGAGCTGCGCCCAGCTGTGCAGCGCAGCACGACAGAGATGGGCTTTTTTTATATTTCATAATAAATGATAACAAAACTTATATCCAATGATATAATATGCATCACCCAATAAGCTCGGCGCACTTAATTTTATGCGAGCGGGCGGACGCACCGCGCCAAGTTCTTTATTTAGTTTTGCGTCCATCGCGGCTTACTGCCCAGTTTTGTCCTCTTTATCCGTAGATAAAGTTCTCTGTTCGCTGCTATGTTTTGAGGTCACACTTTGGGCGCCTGAAGGCAAATAGGACGCCACCATCACGCGGATTTGCGTTATTCTGACCAACGCGGACGGGTGCGTATCTTTCATTATTCTGGGGCAAAGAGGTTTCACATGAATAGTTTATAAACGTTTCGCACGAACTTGTTACCCGGGTCACTTTTTCTCTGCCACCTCGGATATTCGAGAGCCCACTGTACGTATTTTTCGTTTCCGAAATCTCAAAATGCGGATTTTTGTTTTATTTGTGCGGATAACCAATTTATGTCATAATTTGGAAATAAGAAACTGAAAGAGTTGGTATAAATACAAATCAATTCATTTTATTCACAAAAACTATTTCTATTACAGATCACATGAGAATGCATGATTCTTTTTCTGAAAATCCAACTGTGTTTTCGCCTGCCCCCGGAAAGCAGCCAGATTTGGAGACCGTTTCCGAAGATAAATTCTCAAGCTGGTGCAAGCTTTCTCCTGCTGGTGAGAAAGTATTTTCATGTTCTGTGTGCCCATACAGGAGTAAGGAGAAAACTTCCTTCAAACTTCACGATCTTTCACACACTGGGAAGAAACTGTTTTCATGTTCACAGTGCAATTATTCATGCAATGATAAATCTAATTTGAAACGTCATAATCTTACGCATAATGCAGAGAAACAGTTTTCATGTTCACAATGCAATTATTCATGCAAACGGAAGTCATACTTAGCAGTACACGTACTCAAGCATACTGGAGAAAAACTGTTTTCATGTTCTCAGTGCAAATATTCATGCAATAATAAATATAATTTGAAATATCATTATCTTACGCATAATGCAGAGAAAAAGTTTTCATGTTCTCAGTGCAATTATTCATGCAACAACAAATCTAATTCGAAACGTCATATTCTTACGCATAATGCTGAGAAACAGTTTTCATGTTCTGAATGCAATTATTCATGTAATCAAAAGTCAAACTTATTAATACACCTACTCAAGCACACTGGAGTAAAATTGTTTTCATGTTCACAGTGCAATTATTCATGCAATCAAAAATCAGATTTGAATCGTCATAATCTTACGCATAATGCCGAGAAACTGTATTCATGTACTGAGTGCAAGTATTCATGCAATCAAAAGTCAAACTTAATAGTACACGTACTCAAACACACTGGAGAAAAACTATTTTTATGTTCTCAGTGCAACTATTCATCCAATGAAAAATCAAAGTTGAAACGTCATAATCTTACGCATAATGCAGAGAAACACTTTTCATGTTCCCAGTGAATTATTCATGCAATCAGAAATCTACAATGAAAGCTCGTAATCTTACGCATAATGCAGATAAACTGTATTCTTGTTCAGAGTGTAATCAAAATTCATGTAATCAAAAGTCCATCTTAACAGTACACATACACAAGCATACTGGAGAAAAACTGTTTTCATGTTCTCATGCAATGATAAATCTAATTTGAAATGTCACCATCATGCATAGAAACCGTTTTCATGTTCACAGTGCAATTATTCATGCAATCGAAAATCTAGTTTAAAAATACATAATCTTTCGCATAATGTTGAGAAATTGTTTTTATGTACGTAAAAGTAGTGCAATAATTCTTGGAACAGTAAATCATATTTTAATAGCCTTCACATACTACAGAAAAACCATTTTTTGTTCACAGTGCAATCATTCCTGCAATGATAAGTCAAACATCAAAAAAAAGATGCGTACACACAAAGCAGATAAACTTTTTTCATGTTCACAGACTAATTATTCGTTGTGATTATAAGTAAGGCGAAAATATTTCCTCATATTTAGTATATGAACTCCTTCGGTGACGAAATTTATATATGTTTGAAGCAAACTGATTTCTGATAACTTTTAAAATAATATCAGTACTCATTATCATCATTCTCATTTTCAATAATATTCATTTTCATCATCATCATCATCATCCCCTTGTCCTAGTAAGAACCGGAGCCCAAAGACTCGACAAAGTGCTTCCATATTCCCCTGTCTTGCGCTGTTTCTGCTTTAGTTAAACAGTCTTGAGTCTAGACTCATTTTGTTTTCAAACAAATGTTTTGCTGTTTTTCCCAGCTTAATATGGGACCACCCACCGATCGTCTTTCTTCGGGTTGCCAAAGAGATTCTTCTTGGTATTCTTTCTTCCAGCATTCATAGCACATGTCTAAGCCACTTGGAGAGGGACCCACCACACACCCATGACCGTTTTATAAGCAATAGCTCCCACATCATCCCTATACTGTCACCACACAATTTGGCATTTTTTATGCTAAAGTGGTCATCCTCCCCGTGCCTCTTACATCACATGAATGTAAGCGGCGCGGGGAGGCGTCCACACAAAACCGATTTACTGTCATGAAAAGCCAACCACACAATACAAAACAATAGAATGAGATATGATACAATGATATACATATATGTGAGGAAATACCGTAGAGGGTACAATAGTCACAAATCAAAATAATTTTGTACAAAACGAACAAAGGACTCGCTAGTCCGGAATAATCACTGCCGGCAGACATAAACCACGGTAGATATCTAGCTTATGACGTTACAGGAATGGATTTAAAAAAATGAAAAAGAAAACTTGTCAACTGGATTAAAGATGAAAATAGCTGATTAAAGAAAGACATCTCCAAGCCACCTCATTTGTGATTTTTCTATAGATAGGTTCTTTATATAGACGAACAAGAGTTCGCGACATCACGCGGTGACGTGTGGACGTTCGCGGCGGTCATATGAGCGCGCGAAATGTGGTTAATTAACGATTACTTGCCACAAATCTTAAAAACCAGAGAAATCTGACCAGAGTAACATGCCCAAAGATATGCTGAAAATATTAGACAGAACTTAAGATTGCAATGAAGTGTTTTATAAATATCGCTTCGACATCTAATAATCAGGTATTTTTTAACAAAACCCATTCACCGTGGAGGTCCGACATTAAATATCAGTGTACTTTTTTAATTTGAAACGGTTTAATTGCCATTACTGGCCAAATATTGGGTGTTGAATGGCCATCGTATAAGTAGACGTAAAAAACACAGAATGCAACTTCTACTTCAAAGGTCCCATCCAAATTTGCAAAGGTCGTAAATGTGTATTAATTATTAAGTCTCGTTCTAGTGTTGGACTTGTCATCAGCGAATAAGGAGGACTGTCCTGAATCTGCGACTTGTCTATCTTTGAGTATTGGGGTAACAATCACCAAAATAAAAATCTTGTTATTTTCATAATACGGCCGATTTAATCAAAAACACCGCTTCACTATAGTCACATTGAAAATAACGTATTACTATGTTCACAGTGCAAGTATTATTGCAATAATAATACATCCAACATACTTCATGTGTGAAAATACATGTGCTGACGCATAGTGCATTGTTTTCATGTGCATAGTGAAATAAAAGATATACAAGCCTACGAACACTGATGTGGAATTGTTTTCATATTCATTCAGCACTCATATACCGGTCGTCTTAACGAAAGCAGATATGGAAATTTTATTATTCTTATTTAATATTTACGAGCATCAACAATGCATTTTGAATATGAAAACTTTTTAACAAGTGCCGTTAGCGAGCACAATAAAGCTTCTATTGCCGGAATGCAAAGATGCCGTTTCATTGTAAAACATGAGGCCGATTTACTGCCGGGCCATCAGACACCGTTCACAAGAACAGGGCCTGTCTCGGTCGTCAACACAGAATTATGAAAAAAAATCCTCATTCGCGGACCTTGAGAAATTTAATCATCCAGTCAGTTCGTCAGTTGTGAAAATTACGACTCCGTTAATATAAAAATGGTTTATTTCTAATATCTGAAACGTATTCCTTTTAATTGAATGTGCTTTTAAACGAATTAAACCTGTTGGAAAAAAATTAAAGGTTTTTATTATTTTATTTAAGTTGTATTGAAGCGAAAAAAAGTTGTCAGAAAACAGGATGTGCCTGATGTGTAGCACATACAGAAGCAGCACAAGACGGGGAAATATGGAAGTACCTTGCCGAGTCATTGGGCCCCCGATCCGAGTAGGCCAGGGGGAAGATGATTATCCATGTACTTGCTGGGTGAAGATGATTATCCACATTTCCATTGAGTATGGTTTCTTCGGGAATAGTTCAGATAGTTTTTAATTCATGTAGAATGTTAGGAATACTTGGAGAATGTGTAGTTATTATTGTTTTTGACCCTAGTGATAATAATAGTAAGGATATACTGACCTATTCTCAAAATAGCAATATCGTTATTTGGTGATTTCACCCAAACCCTCAGAAGTGAAGGATCGTCAAGACATCTATTAAATGTCAATATTTCTATCCTTGTGAGGGAAATATTGGCTTTAATTTAATATTTTAACTCTTTGGATGAAGAAGTTAGTAGATGTGTGTTAAACAAATTTATTTCTACCAATTTATAAAATAATATTTAGTACCTATATTATATTATATTAAAGGGTAAAAAACCTATATTTTAGACGAAATTCGAGATTGCAATGACTGATTTGCGTGTTGATACAAATTTCGCTTCGATATCAAATAAAGAGGTCTTTTTTAATAACACCCAAACATCGTTGTGGCCCGACATTACAATCCATTTTTTTTTATAAGATAAATACGTATGTAATTTTTTATACAACAATGATAACTAACACATATTAATAATCGAATTATAATAAATTTTATACCTCACCAAAAATTATCAAGGTTCTTGTGGTTGGTAAGGTATAATCATTTTTATAGGAAAAATTTATGTCAATATAACCCTTTTTTTTAGTATAAATGAATTCCTATGTTAAATTATTTAAGTAGGAAAGTAGTGTAAGATGTTGGTAGTATAATCAATGTTAACAGACAGTGAAATTGATTGGTTATCGTTTCTTTAAATATTGTGATATTCAATATTTCTTATAAATTATGTCAACTGTATTCACTTTAAATATGTAAAATAAAGTTTCTGTTCTGAATCTTTGGGGTGTCTTAAAATTATTTAAATAATTAGTCTTTGTATTATTCTTAATAATCGAGTGTGACCCTTCCCATCTAATAATACCATATTGCAGCGAGGATTGTACGGTGGCATAATTTGCCATTTTTAAATTACCGATTTTGAAAACATTTCTTAATGTAATGAACACAAATACATTTTCTTAGTCATTGACTAGTTCACAAATATTGAATATTCAACTTAAATTTTGATACATTTTCTTAGTCATTCACTAGTTCACAAATATTGAATATTCAACTTAAATTTTGATATCGTTTTGTATATATACACCTAAATATTTTAGATAGTCAGTTGTCTTAATTATTGAACATTTAATAAAATATTGATGTAGTTATTTAGTTTTCAAATGATCCTTATGCCATAGCTGCACAACTATTGGGTGCTGAAAAGTGGTACTGCATCATCATATATGGAGACTTTATAGCAGATCGCAAAATGAAAACGCCATGGTCAGGCCACATCGCTATGAAGACGAACGCTGATATACCCAATATTAATGATTTCGAATATCCGACCGTAACT
>JADDOH010006778.1:0-15348 GCA_016648135.1 Agrypnia vestita | reverse complement strand
TTGTGTTTTCCTTAATTTATTTTTCAATTTATTGAACTGTAATTTCGGTGTCCAGTAACTGAAAAATTTGTCCAATGACTGTACTTTATGCTATAAAAGTACAATATTTTTTCAAAATTTTTTGATTTATTTAAAAAAAACTGTTTATTTTAAAACCTATCAAGAGATTGAATAGATAGTATTTATTTCAAAACGCAGTGTCATTTCCTACAATTGATTTCCTAATTCCTAATAATAAAATAAATTCATTTCCTACAATCAATCAAAGTAAAAAATGTCTTAAGTGTCCCAAAACTATATGGTTTCCAAACTAACCTAACCCATCCTAAGCATACCTAACCTAACCTACCCTAACCTAACCCAACCGTATTGTCATTTCTGAAATAAATAAATAAAATGTTTCTTTCCACAGAGCCTTCGCTTCTCGGAATGCCCGGCCGGAAGGGTGTTGAATTTCGTCAGTCAACAATCCTTGGTCTGACTTGCGGTCTCATTCTGCCCCGTGGATACCACTGCACTGGATTGTTTGATCCGTCCAACGATTGTTCCGTCGTCTGCGATTTCTTTGTGCCATTAAAGGTTGCTAGATAAAATTCAGCATAATTAGTGAAATCAATAAAAAAGTATTTGATTTAAGTACCTACAACATCCAACATATAAATTAAATGATTAAAGTCATATAATTCAATAATAATAAAAAATATAATAAAATTCTTAATCTAATACATTAAAGATTAATCTAATTTATTCATACAGAAACGATCATTGAGCAGATATCACTAGCGATCCAAACACACAAAGAATATTTGCTAATTATACATAAGTATGTTTTAATGATAGAGTATTTCTGATGGACAATATTAGCTTTTTTATAAAGAAATAAAGTTTGTAATCGAGTATTTCCAGACGGTATATGGAATGATTTAGACGAAAATTATAATAATAATGCCCCCGCCAGGATAATCCTTTGTCGAGGTGGGAATAATAAATATACAACAATATTGTTTATTTAATAAATTTGTTTTTATTGTTTGTAAAATAGTGTCCGCCATAAGATCTTTTTTTATTTTATGTTTGTTTAATTCTTAAATATATTTTTAATATAATTTTAATAAATAATATAATTACTTAAATATTATTAAATTTTCTGCATTTTTTATTTTTTTATATCTATTTCCATTAGGGGTGTGCCATATAATTACAACGTCGAGGTTGGCTTAATATACATAAATATTTATTTCTTTATAATTTTGGTTTTATTTTTTATGAATTAAATTTCGTTGTTAGTTCTTTTTACTCCCTTTATATTACCTCGTGCCGTCTGCTTGCTTGCTTGCCGGCTTGCCGTCAAAAAAACTTTGGACCGATTTTTGACCCTTTTCCCGTGATCCAATCGAGCTGAAACTTGTCAAGATCTATCAAATTTTCGCTAAAAAAATGAATAATTATAGTATAATTTCGGATTTTTATAAATTTTATTGGGTTTTTCAAATTGGAATCATTAGAAAAGTTTGATTAGCACCGATAACGTCGCGGAATATTTTCTAAATTTAAATTACTCCGTCGGTATACATAATAGGTACTTTACTACGAATGTCGAAAATCTAAGTTGACTGACAAATGTTTTTAGAATTTAATCTTCAAAGCATGAAGTATCTTATCAAAGCTCAAAACATCTGACATTTTAGAAATATATTAAATTACTGTAAGTATAGTGTTATGTTATATGTTTTAATTCGTCTTTAATTGTTGTTATATTTTACAAAGAAAGGGAGTATAATAAATATTTGATTCGACTAAACTGGAAAATGTTTCTAGAATAGGTACAATACATTCATATTTTTAAAGATTTTTTTGGCGGCCCGTCGAAAAAAAAATTATTTAAAAAATGGTTTTGAATGACATGGCATATTATTTATATAAATACGAGTTTTTGCAAAATTTTATTTGATGGGATGTTTTTAAATTCACCCCTCCCAAAAGCGTCCCCGAAGGGCGAGCACACTTGTTGTTCTCTCACAGAACTTAGCGGAAAGTTTAACAATAACATCTCCTTACACCGCCGAGGCAGGTTCATTATTGCCATTGTTATGGTGGGATTGCTTTATTATGTTCCCACGTGCTAGATTTATGCACGCGCTCCCCTCCCGCCCACCCCCATCATCCCTACATCATCATAAAGGGATGTAATGTGATAATAAAACGCTTAAGAATAGGATAAAGTATGATATGGGAGGTGTTTGAGAAGTTGTTAAGTCATCTGATACAACTCAATTAACCAAACACAGATACATGTTATCCTCTTGAAAAATGCAAAAAATCTTTTTTTATTTTATGTTTTACAATTGTACTCAATTTTAAAAGTACATTTTCTAACATATAAATCAAAACTTTTGATCGATGACGGTAAACATATTACAGTACAAATTATAAAATTATCTAAGAAAACAAACTTCATAGCTGGCCCGGAGTGCATTTGTATACCTGAACATGATGTTCAAAAGTGACCTTAAGCTATATCTCAAACGAAAACTATCGAGTCAATGCATATTTCCGATTTTCATAGATCATTGGCTGCAAAACATGGACTCTAAACAAAGGTCTGGATGTCTGTGGAGGAAATGAAATCGAGGTAAATGTTAAAGGAAATAACTTTTAAAATAAAAAATGTTCACCGTCTGCCTAGACCAAGGTTTGGCGAAAGGAGACAGGTCGTCCTTTTAATAGAAATGAAAACGGGATATGAGACGTAGGTACATGCAGAATTAGGTGAACCTAACATTGTCCCGCAATCCAGCCGTGCAATCCTGAGTTTACAGGATTCAAGTTCTGGCCTGGCTGGCCAAGTTCAATACAACGTATTCAAAACACATTGCAAGCTGCAGTTGTTAGTATCGTGATTTGGAAAAGAAAAGAGGAGGACTGATCGAAGTGGTGAAAGTTAATTGAGAAATCCATGGTCCACACAGTGCTGCTGCCCAATTAATAATAAAGAGCAAACGCTTTGGAGACAGAATAAGAATCTTTGGCCATTACACAAAGAGACAGATAAAAAGTATATTTATAAGAGTGGTAGATATAATAGAGGGAAAACTGTAAATTTGCCATTGAAATACACAATCGATGTATTATGTAGTTAGGTGAGAGATGGAGACGCAAATTAGCGAACCTTTCACAAATGCTCGGCATCGCTCTGTGAAATATAATACATTGTATTCATTCAATAAATCCTATTTATATGAATATTTAATATACATAAATAATACCCTAGCCTTGTACCTAAGGCTTTCTTTTAGTGCGCGAAAATCAAGTTTAATATACCTGACAAAAAGTAATGCCGAAAGATCTTTAGCGGTAAAAAAAGAGCGCTAGTAAAATATTAAAACCAACCCTTGTTCAAAAAAGATATATAAAAAAATTGTAAAATTTAACTGGAGTGCAGCAGTATTTTTCTTATTGATGCGTAAAAATTTGAAAACCGCCATTTTATATTCAAATAGAAGGAAAATATATATAAAAAGTGAGTTCAAAACTAAAATTTAATTAAGAACCCATATTTCATAATTTTATACTTAATATTTAATTTGTTCAAAAAGGATATATAAAAAAATTATAAAATATATATAAAATAATATATATAAAAAAACTTAACAGGAGTGCAGCAGTATTTTTCTTATTGATGCTTAAAAATTTGAAAACCGCCATTTTATGTTCAAATAGAAGGAAAATATATATAAGAAGTGAGTTCATAACTAAAATTTAATTAAGAACCCATATTTCATAATTTTATACTTAATATTTAATTTGTTCAAAAAAGATATATAAAAAAATTATAAAATATATATAATATATATAAAATATATATAAAATAATATATATAAAAAACTTACAGAGACACGACACGGCCGGGGGGTAGAGAACGAAAAAACGAAGGGGGCAAAGGAAGACGAAAACAAACTAGAGAAGAAAGAAAATGGAGGGTGGCGTGCACCGTATTTTTTCTTATTGATTTCGTAAAAATTTGAAAACCGCCATTTTAAAGTCAAATAGACGGAAACAATATAAAGAAATAGTTCATAACTAAATTTATTAAGAACCCATATTTCCATAATTTTTAATACTTAACTTTAATTTGTTCAAAAAAGATATATAAAAAAATTATAAAATATATATAATATATATAAAATATATATAAAATAATATATATAAAAAACTTAATAGGAGTGCAGCAGTATTTTTCTTATTGATGCGTAAAAATTTGAAAACCGCCATTTTATGTTCAAATAGAATCAAAATATATATAAGAAGTGAGTTCATAACTAAAATTTAATTAAGAACCCATATTTCATAATTTTATATTTAATATTTAATTTGTTCCAAAAAGATATATAAAAAAATTATCCAAATATATAATAATATATTAAATATCGCCTAACATCAGATATATAAAAAACTAACAGGAGTGGGCAGCAGTATTTTTCTTATTGGAGCTTAAAAATTTGACAACCGCCATTTTATGTTCAATAGAAGGACGAATCTATATACGAAATGAGTTCCTAACTAACATTTAATTAAGAACCCCTATTTCATAATTTTATACTTATATTTATTTGTTCCAAAAGAGATATATAAAAAATTATAAAATATATATAATATATATAAAATAATATATATAAAAAACTTAATAGGAGTGCAGCAGTATTTTTCTTATTGATGTGTAAAAATTTGAAAACAGCCATTTTATGTTCAAATAGAAGGAAAATATATATAAGAAGTGAGTTCATAACTAAAATTTAATTAAGAACCCATATTTCATAATTTTATACTTAATATTTAATTTCAATAGTGGTGTTTGGTTTTTGTAGCCGTTATACATACATATTATGAATGTACGACTTTATGGTCATGATAATTTCAGTTGAGGAAACTAAGTATCTTACAATATCTAGATGACATTGAAGATGTAAACTGATAGTAGACAATAAACCCATAGAACAGGTTATGAAATTTAAGTACCTTGGGGTGGAGATACTAGCTATAACGATCTGTATAACGAAGTCAAAAAGCAGACGTACAAAACAGGGGTTATCTCGGGATGCTTAAGAGACACTGTATGGGCCAATAAGCATATGCTAGTGGAACGCAAAGTCAGAATATATAAAATATACATAAAACCTATCATAATATACGCTATCGAAGCAAGAGTGGACAAGGTGAGAACTAAACACCTGCTCAGAACTACCGAGAAGAAGACCCATTGCGGGCAAGACCCTCAGAGACAGAGTACCCAATGCGGAAATCCACAGAACCTGCGACATTCAAGACTTCGTAAGATGGATCAGGCGTTTCTGGAGGGACCATGTCGAGAGAACGGGGCAGACGAGACTTCCCAGAGCCGTGATGTGCGGGATTCCAGAAGGGCGCCGACCACCAGGGAGACTACCAAATAGATGGAGAGAGAGCTGAACGTCCTCGTCACAAGACCAGGACCGACTTATCAACACAGATCGAGGATCTAACAAAAGAAGAAGAAGAAGAGTTTATGGTGAGAGTGAAAAGTCGGAATGGTGAAGGAATCGAGACTGAAATGGTATGGCCATGTAATGAGGCATGAAGATCATGCAAGTGGAGAAAGACACCGAAGACTATGGACGAAGGGATATCGTTTGCGTTGGACGAAGTTGGACGAAGCGACGAAGGACAAAGAAGACGAAGCGACGATGGCCCAGAACAGGAAATCGTGGACAAGAAAAGTAAGGAGAGCCGACCCCAAATGAAATTGGAAGCGGGTGAAGAGAAAGCAGAAGAAGATTTGATGTTAAATTTTTTACCCTTATTCAAAAAACAATAATTTTTAAGAATTGGCCAGGTAACGTTGTCATCTAATCTTGTTTATACTAAGAATATGACCCATTAAAATTAAAACGTGCATATTTTCCCTTAAGTAAATAGCTCGATAGAAATATATTTTATAAATATTTGTTGTGCACGTAAATTTAGGAAAATAAATTTTTTAGGTGCTACTTGATCTGCATTGAAGCTTTGCCATCATCATCAAACCTGACTACAACTCTGTATCCTGGCCTCCTCTCTGGGTACCAGACTGAACCGCACTCTTTCTGATGCCAAAAAGCCAAGAAAGATCTTTATTTATGCCGTTTTACCACCTCATTTCGAGCCTGCACCTCAATTGCATACACTGAAGGCCTCGCAGATAATAAGGCTTATATAGGCATGACTTTCTTTGATTCACCACCGAATCTTAATTCTTTTAAATGCTTCTTATCTTGCATAAGTAAAATAATAAAATGTAAAGTGAAATTAAAAATATATATTTTGAAAATCTAAATATTAAAAGAAAGGTGGAGACATTTTTCTCTCAGTAAACATATATTCACAAATCATATGTATTATTTTTCCACGGCATTCGGAATTTTTCCAGACGCAATATATGGCCTTGTTAATAAAAATTCATTCGCATACGACGTATACGTATTGGAGTAAAATAAAAAATAAAATAAAATAAGACAACCCTCCTAAACGTAAAGTGTAATGTCACCGTCATAGTACCCCGCTAAACCACCATCCAGGGGTATTTGTTCCGTGGCCCTAAAACAAATTCACAATATCCGCCTTTCAAAAGGGTCGTTATGTCACCCCTTTTTGTTTCAGTTATCAATTGCCACAGTGTTTAGGCGATACGAGGGGTGGCGGCTCTAGCGCGCCCCGGAGCTGTGGGCGAATGCAGGGATGCCCAAACCTCTCAGAGCGGCAAATGATTTCGACATAAATGGGATATTTTTTGATACTTATAAACAGTCATAAACAAAAATATTTTAAATATAATATTATGTTCAATATTATCTTAAAATAAAACCTACTCACTACTCTAAGCTACGGTAGAAAGTCATCGCGTTTAAAATATTATAAAAATAACTATTGCCAGTGGTTCTACTATTCTACAAATGTTGAAGAATTCTAGTGGGAATTATTATTCTACAAATTGAATACGAATACGATTCTATTTGTTTTAATTGTCATCTTATTGAATTACTCGTATCTATTCTAAATATTCAGAGTCTTTTTTCCTTTTCAAATTTTTTGTTCTGTCTGTTGAATATTGTTTACTAGAGGGCGGCATTCATCGATGGCGTAGCCCTGGAGAAACAGACGAAATATTGAAAATAATTCCCGTATTAATATGTGATTCAAACCGTATTATAACGTTAAAAAATGTGGTTGGTTCATTATTATTGTAATAAATAAAATTGTTGCAAGAAAGGAACTAATTTAATACAATAATCATGTGTAGCAAAACATTAATTTATGCCCGTAACAAATACATTGCGCTGCATTAAGTTGAAAAAATACGATAATCCATCGAAAATACCGTGCTAGTTACAGAGTAAATTACTAATTAAATAATGACAAAATAAACCGTTTTTGTTTTAAATAATAGTTTTTTTATGAATATTACATTTTTTCCCACCAGTTGTTGTTCTGTTGTGGCAGGTCGTTGTATAGTTTTAATCCGTTGCAAATTAGTCGGGATTGTCCTGTTTTTGTTTTGGCGTGTGCTATGTGATAGTTTTGAGCCATTCTAGTGTTGTGTTGGTGTTTTTCGTGTATTTTATGTAATTTGATGTCTTCGTCTTGTATTTTGCCAATTGCTAGTCTGTGAATGATTTTAAGTGTTTCGATTTTTGTAATGCTTTCGATGTTTAACTGTTGTGTTATACGGTATACAGTTTCAGTTGGTGTCCGGTATTTCAGATCATAGACCATTTTTAGTATTTTGTTTTGCTGTCGTTGGAGTCTGTTTAGGTTAGTTTTATTTCCGGTTCCCCAGAAGGGTATCAAATATACTATTCTACTCTTGACGTATGCCTTGTACAACAAAATTTTTACGGTCTTCGGTGTGATTTCGTGTATTTTGTGGAATAGGCTGGTCAGTTTAGTCAGTGAGTTAATTATTTTATCTATTTGAAAGGTCCATTTGAGGTATCTGTCTATGTTGAGTATTTTCTAGCTCATTGAGTGTTTCGTTGTGTATTTTTATGTCCATTTTATGCGTTTTCCGTTAGGCCTCAAAGTTAATATAGTTACATTTTTGAGCGTATAAGAAACATATCCAGTATTTTTTATGTGTAAGTATAGTGTTAACTTAAAATATCAAACTTTGTATAAAATATTCTATGGATTAATATGCAGTAGTATCGAAAGCGTGCGTTATTAACTTAATCAAGGTGACTTATAATAGGGTCATTATTTTACATTACATAAAATAAATATACTATAGATATCGCGATTACTAATACATTACAAACTAAAATAACTAAATTTTGATTGTAGGCTAAAATTACGGCAATATTGTATTTGTTTGACGTGACATAATTTATTAATAATTTATGTATGTAAAATATTAAATAAACTTACTTTCAATATTTTAAATTGAAATTACAATTCTTAGCTTTTCTCAAAATGTGATTCAGAATATATAATAATATTTAAGGAATTTCCAACGTAACCAGTGAACAAATAAATGTTTCTATAAATAAATAAATTGATGTTCCCCTATAAGTTCGTGACTCATATGAATTGCGCCACTGTTTTTCGTGATGGGTTATTTTTTTATCCTTCTTTTACGATGAGAGATTTTTATCTAAATTTTGTTTAATTTACTTCTCGCGCCGAGCTTTCCTGCGGCGCAGCGCGCCCGCATCCCCGATCCCCGCACATGGCGCGCCGCACCGCGCGCTGCTCGCGGGCGTCAGCGTCGCGTCATCTCGCACGTCCGTGATCGCTCCGAATTATTTTGTACACAACACAGAACATTTTATTGATTATTGTATGTTGTCACGAGACTGTAGAAACAGAAAGAGTTTCACATAATCATTACCAGAAGGTTCTAGAATAAACGGTAGAATGCCGACTAATTTCCCGAAACGTCCGGAAATCTGAAGCGGTATATAATCGGGATGACGCCAATGCGGAACACGGCCTGTTGTGACTAATGCAAAAATATATTACGAGAGTACCTACGGGCGTTCGATAGTGAATAAATGCGTTCACAGACTGAAGGATGAGTTTAAAGTATTCCACAGAAGAGCGGTTAGTGCGAATTAGTATGAATTAAAGAACAGTCCTCCAGTTAAATTTGCCAGTTAAAATTGTCCAGTAGCTTTGTGCACAAAACAAAACATTCATTAAGAATGTTCTTAGGTTTTCACGGCCACTCAGAATCTTCAAGTTTGTGTTTACTGGGGTATTATGCCGTGTTGTTACGACCTTTCGCGTCATAAGAACGAGGTCTGTTCGCCCTGAAAAACATACAGAACCTGAGTGCAAAGACATCGCCTTTCTGCCTTTTATCCAAAGCGTTACAGACAGAATTGCCAGAGCTCTTAAAAAAAGAGACATTAAGACAGTTTTTGGTACCAACTCAAAAATTACGGATTTGTTGAGATCAGCGAAGGATCGAGATCGCTTAGAAACAGATGGTGTGTATAGACTTGATTGTCAAGACTGCGATAAAGTATACGTGGGATAAACGGCGCCTACAATTTCCAAAAGGGTCAACGAGCCTAGGCCGAACTGATTATTTTTTGACAACCAACAATATTTTTTTTTGTTGATATTCTTAGAATGAAAATTTCATTTATTTCAGATCTCCGTTACACTGAGAACTACAGTGTTTCGAGACTTCTATGACCTATAAATCCACGCACTCTTTACTTATGAGGACATTTTATATGTCATGTAACTTGTTAATTTCTAGTGAAACTTTTTATTTTATTTTTATTATATTTCTGAAACATAAAAAAGTTTATTGTGTAACATGTTTTTTTCTCCAATAAATGTCATAAAATTGTTGAGATAGTATATTATAATTGAGCTAGGATTATCAATTATTAATTAAACTTGTCGATGATCCGTGTTATAAAAAAAACTTAAGGTTATCATTACCGTCGTTGGACATAATTAAGTATTCAATAAAACGGATATTTGATACGAACCGTATATTTCAGTTCAGCCTACACCTTCGCCGTGATAGGACGCTCTCTGATGACGCTGGATAACACTACAGCGAAACGTCAAGATTTGCTTCGCAGTGGAATATACGAATCGTCCGTCTTATTTAACACGTAAATATGTCAAACTCAACTCTTTAATATAAAGGATTTGTTTTTACACCTCTTACATCGTTATCTGCCATGAAAAAATACCCTGTACGTTCAGCGCCCTCCCAAAGAGTCGGACTGCACCGTGGATGAGGAGCCGCGGACACTGCGGTCTCCAGCTCTGCAATTAAGTCAGTAATAAGCAAATTAATTAATCAGGGGAATGATTCAACGGAATCACTTCTGCCTATTAGGGGCTCCCACCAGCTCTGTTTCGGTCCAAATGTCAAGAATTTTTTACGCGGTTGGGAATTAAATAATCATTTATTTGTATCAAGCCGAACTCGAAATTAACCACTACCATTTGTCAGTATCGGCCTGTTTTAAGTGATTTTGCACTAAATTAATTCATATTGATGAAGCCACTGTACATACAAATAAAAATGGCTTTTTGTGCTCTTTTATTATTATTTTGTTAAAACTGCGTTAATAAATGTACGAAAAACGCATTGAACTGTACAAAAGTAAAAAAACCCTATTATTAGCAAGTACATTTACAAAATAAAAAATATGTTTTGAGAACACAATTTCTGTCCACCAATATTTCCTTGGTGTCATCGAAGGCTGTTAGTTTGGTTATTTTCAGGTTGTCGGACAAAGCCTGTGATGGCTCCTCTTCTTCGCCTTTCAGCTCGATCCTACTCCTAACTGAGTTTACGCCTTGTTAGAGGCAAACAAGCTATCTATCTACGTCGGGTGAAGGCTCTACGGTTTTTAACGTAGTATTTCCAAACACCCTCGCTTTATTCAAGACCTCCCCAGTTCACGTTGTGTAATTTTTTGTTTCGAACTATAGGGGATGAATTGGTTTTGTGGTAACCCTAACGCAAGCTAAATTTAAATTAAATACTGGGGTATGAAGTTCGTGAATGTTCATGGAAAACGCAAACAAAACTACCTAGCACGTCAATTAAGCCCTACGGTGCAATTGCTAAACATACTATGTTCCGTGGCCCTATATTATTTACCTATCATTCCTACGGACTGGAACCACTGCATCTGGTGTAGCTGCGCTTCCAGAGTGCGCGATCCTCTGCTTCCATGCCCTCTCCGCTCGATCCCCCATTGTCCTACCTGTATGGGATCGACCGCCATCCACTGGAAAGGTTAGTGACGTGCCGTTATCACATGCGCATGCACATATAGAGTACATAGATCCCCTGAAAGCCCTCGAGTCCTTCGTAGCCGCTCCTATGGATGATTCCGTCTTCGACGCCCTCGCTGATTAATAATTTTATCTTCCGCCGTTATCTCGCTGTGCTTATTCCTTACGATCTTTTATATTTACTCTGCATTATCTTTATATCAATTACATTGTTACGTTTATTTACTAGCCGGCCTAAGTTCCGTCACCTGTATCTGGCCCTATGTCTCATTCTAGTGGTACGTTGGGTTCTAATGGATAAGGGGTTTGTAGAAGGTATGTGTAAATGTATGTGTACGCGGAAAATGTGGTTGCTTTAAATTCGGCCCCTCCATACCCAAAGGCTCATCGGTGACTGATCCCATCTTCCTTCTCCCGACACGAGTTCCGGATACGTTGACCTGAGCCTGGATGCGCCTTTTCATGTTGGGCCTCTTCTGTGCAAAGTACCGCACCATCCCTCGCGTCAGTGTCTGGCGTCCGGGCTCAGAGCCAGTTTGCCCCCCGAATTCCAACTCCTCCAGGTTAAACTAAGTTAAACTACGGTATATATACTGAAGCTACTGTAAAGATGGTCCCGGGCCACCTGTCAAGTCAAAAATATGCGAGTGGGGAGGGGGAGTTTCCTAGGCTCCCCAACCCTCGCCTGTGAGCAACTACAGCCCATTGGCCATTCGCGACACTACAGTGACTGCAATCACCCTCCCAGGTAGTACTTATTATAATCTGGTATGCATCAATACGTTCAATCCATTCCAGACGAGGGAAGACATCCGCACGGGTGTTGTGCCACCCGTGAAGAGCCCCCTCATACACTACGTACGAATAGATACATACTAATAAAATATAATATACATACATATACTTACATATACAATACATAAATAAATACTTGTAATGGTTGGTTGCCATGTGGTTTCACGAGGCCATGACCCCTCGTATTAGTAGATGGAAAGGTGGATCTGGACAGTAGGGATATGCCTAGCCCCTGGCCAGGGATGTCGGTGTATTTTCTCCAAATGGCGTACAGCTGGAATCCTGCCATCGATGATGATGGGATCTGCCTAATTATCTCCGACTGATGTGTAACTGGAACCCTGCCATCACTGATGAAGATGATGATGTCACTATCGAAACGTCACCTGATGACATCTAGCTGAACCGCCGCTAATGATGATGATGATGATGATGATACTATCGTAACGTTTCCTGACGATATACAACTGGGACACCGCTAATGATGACGTTGATGATGCTATCGAAACGCCTTCTGACTATATATGACTGGAACACCGCTAATGAAGATGATGATGATGGTACTATTGAAACGTCTCCTGACAATATATAACTGGGACACTGCTGGTGATGGTGATGATGATGATGCTATCGAAACGCCGCCTGACTATATATAACTGGGACGCGGCATATGAATAGACAAATAAATACCTAATTATTTAATGAATCATCAATTAAATAAATAAAGAGAGATGAATAATTAAGTTCGGCGTCGAGCACACGGGCCGATGATGATGCTATCGAAACGCCGCCTGACTATATATAACTGGGACGCGGCATATGAATAGACAAATAAATACCTAATTAATTAATGGATCATCAATTAAATAAATAAATAGAAATTAATAGTTAAGTTCGGCGTCGAGCACACGGGCCGATGATGATGCTATCGAAACGCCGCCTGACTATATATAACTGGGACGCGGCATATGAATAGACAAATAAACACCTAATGTATTAATGAATCATCAATTAAATAAATAAATAGAAATGAATAATTAAATTCGGCGTCGAGCACACGGGCCGCGCGATCCCTGGAAGTTCACACACATGCAGAGAAGGGTTATTTGGCGAATTAATTCGCCCCTATTATGGTCAGTACGGATCCAACATGCAAACAAACACCTGTGGATAAAATATATTTAAAGTTTACGGTACAGGGGTTAGCTTTCACTGTCGGCGCTTCTTCCGTCTCTGTCTGGGGTATCGAACCCGAGACCATTCTTCTTAATCGTGCGCCACCTTTATATATCGTTATAATCTCAAAACGGAAAGAGGATGACATGACTTACCCATCTGCCGCCGATTATATCCATTCCAGTGCATCGTAGTTTCACTTTATGTACCTCACTTTATACCTAAGGATTGCGAACACTTGCCTTGCACGCGCACACGATTCACAGGCCCCTAATTAACTATAGTTCGCGACCTAACCTTTGATCCTGCGATCACGCGTTTTTAAGTTTCCGTAGCTGGGGCTTAGTATCCAGCCTCGGCAACTATACGGTGTATATACCTTAATCAAACCGAAACTAGACATTATTTTCTTTTCCTTGAATTTATATTCCTCGAGATACCGGAATTAGACTCTAGCTCGACAATTGTAAGTATTTATATATCTTAATAATACTGCAACATAGTCCTTATTTCCGTCTTACGTATCCGTACTTCCCGGGTCATCGAGACTAGACTCCAATCCTAATGATCATACTCTAATGATTATACGCACCGATATTTTTCATAAAACCCGTTACCCGTTATTTTCCGATGTTACATATTCTTATATTTATCCGAAATACCGGGATTAAGCTTCGAATCTAGGATTCCATCCATTTATAAGTTTTAACAAACCCATGAAGCAACCACTTGTCCACTTGTTGTTGTTAAAGAATTGATTGCTTCTATAATAAAACCCCACTAGTCTACATCTTTATAAGGTCAATACATATTACTTTTAGGGTCCGCTGATTTAGTTTTATTCTTAATATCATTATTATTATTATTATTATTATTATTATTATTATTATTATTATTATTGTTGTTGTTATTATTATTATTATTATTATTATTAATTGATTACACGGCTTAATAGCCTTTTACAACGGGTTTATACATAATTAAAATACAACAAACGATTAAATGTAAAAGAAAAATAAAGGGTATAAATGTAAAAAGTATATATACATAGTTTAGAAATAATGAGGTTAGACATGTATGTAAAAAAAAGGTATATATGCAAAAAGTGTAAAGTAGCAGGTTTATACATAATTAAAATACAACAAACGATTAAATGTAAAAGAAAAATAAAGGGTATAAATGTAGAAAGGTAATATATACATAGTCTAAACATAATGAGGTTAGAAATATATGTAAAAAAAAGTATATATGCAAAAAGTGTAAAGTAGCAGGTTTATACATAATTAAAATTCAACAAACGATTAAATGTAAAAGAAAAATAAAGGGTATAAATGTAAAAAAGTATATATACATAGTTTAAACATAATGAGGTTAGACATATATGTAAAAAGTATATATGCAAAAAGTGTAAAGTAGCAGGTTTATACATAATTAAAATACAACAAACGATTAAATGTAAAAGAAAAATAAAGGGTATAAATGTAAAAAAGTATATATACATAGTTTAAACGTAATGAGGTTAGACATTTATGAAAAAAAAGGTATATATGCAAACAGGTGTAAAGTAGTGATCTCAGAAATTTTTATTCACCGATAATATAGCAATATTAAATTTGAATAGCCAGCTATATATATAAAAATTTAAGACATTATATAAAAATTTAATATTTTGAAAAGGAACGATCATATAGTGTTTTTAAATTTTGAGAGAGATAGATTTAAAATGTCGACATATGTAGGTAGTTCATTGCCAAGTTTGTGCATTGATAACAAAATTATATTATTCTTAATATAATGTAATGATGAATATGGTTGCATGATTGACATCTTCGTCGACAGTCTGGAGAAAGTAAAGTTTACACTTAAAGAGGCAAAACTGCTTCGTTACTGACTTCAGCTGTTAATATGTAATGGTGGGTAATATATATTTTTCGTACACATTGCCGCTTTGTACTTTATATTTTTAATTTCTGTACTCATGTTTCGGTGCTATTCCGGTACTTTTAATAATTTTGCTACTTGTAATTTATATTGTTTAATGTATGTTCTTTTAATTTTATGATATATTTTTTCATGTAAAAGCCTATACGC
>JADDOH010006777.1:0-53146 GCA_016648135.1 Agrypnia vestita | reverse complement strand
GCCATAGCTATAATACCATCGGGGTTAAAATACTGTAATATAAAACAATACAATCGTTGCCAAGTTAACGGCATACGCCAAAGATTCCGCCCGCATTGATTATCAACATCTCATAATAGCAGCTTAGAACAGTGTCAGCACAACCACATGCGGCACCCATTTATGAAAGATTTACAAGATATAATAGCATACGTTATATTCAAAACACAAGTAAGAAACCTACCGATAGCGCGTCTCACGTTGTCCAATCTGCTCAATCTGTTCATAGTACATAGTAGGGGAAGACAAACATATATATATTCACAACAATTAGGCGCAACAGAGGCTCAGGGCAAGCTTTGTCTGACATTATCGCAGCCCGAGATTCTAAGGGAATGGAAGATACAGATTTGTAAGTGAAATTTAAGAAGTGTCTAACCACTTCTGTTCAAACGTGGATTTTAGATGCCCCCCCCCTGTAGGGGGGAGGGGGATGCGGCCCCAGAGCATCGCCGCATCCGGTGGTTAACTCCTGTTTAGACATAACCTCCCACACTAAGCTGCAGACCAAGATCAAGCCGAGACTCTATTGCTCCTGCTGGAATCCCCCGAAGTCCTCGCTTCACGGCGACAAACATATCAGGAAGAAATCCCGCGTCTGATATTAAGGTTTGTATATTATCCCGCGGGGCAGTCTAATTGACTGGTGTATTATGATGAGGATCCCACGTTGCGGCTACATGAGCCGGATTATTATGATGTTTACTGCTGATTAAAGGGCTGAATGAACTAACTGGGTGACGGGAAAAGACTCTCCCTTGAGCGCGTCAGTCAGAGCCATGTTAGCATCGCCAAATATAGTTGATGTGATTGATCCCACGGTGTAGTCTTATTGACTAGAGATATTAAATGATGGTAAAACAGCATGATTATTACAGTTGATTGTGTTGTTCCTGATATGTTTCTCGCTGGCCGGGAAGGGAGAACCCCGAAGGTCTCTGTATACAGCAAGTTAGAAAAGGTGGTGAATGATGAGTATGATGGTGTTAGTAATGCCATCGCGCTCCTGAATGCGGTCCCGATCATAAAGTTGATTGTTAAACTGCTGTCAGATCTCGTTCATTAAAGCGGTCCCGAGAATAAGTGTTGATCGTCGAACTGCTACCTGCCTCTTATAATTTCTCGTTCATGAGGAACGTCCTATCTCGTCCTTGAGTACGGAGTTATTACATTCACATACATTCATAACCAGAGCCCGAGCTCGTCGCACCAAGGGGACTGAAAAGATGTGAGAGGTTCTTCCCCTTAGATGTTAAAGGGGTAACCGCATCAAGACCTTCAGACCATCCTGTAATTCTTGGCTTTAAAACCCAGTCACAACCGGGTAGATACAGTAAAGATGGCCCTACCTAGTCCCTGACCTAAGGTGTCTCCCCAATCTAATCAGACTCCGTAGCCGAGAACGCGCGCCCCGACATTCGACCCTGTCTTGCCACGCGAGTAGATCCAACTTCATCTTTTTCCACAATCGAAATTCAGCCTCCCAAGATCACGGGGCGTGAAAGACGTACGACTCCTCGCCTCCCGACCATGAAGAGACGAACTTCCCCATTCGGTTCTCGTTCATGATCCCATTTATAATCCCCGCGTGCCTAACCTTAAGAGTCTAGCGCCGGTAATAAGATCTCATTATGCTACGTTGGAAGTTAATATTGCACAACCGGGCGAAATGCCTATTTTCCGCGAACCTATTCAATTTGTAAAACGCAATAATATGTATTTATATATGTTAGTAAGACGTTTGAAATGCAGAATGCACGTACAATGACCTCGCTTCTATCCTAAAGATAATTAAGATATAAACCCGACGTTACGTCCCGACATCAGTACTAATTTGTTTCCGCGTCCGTTACCGTCAGCTCTGAACCCACGTAATGAAATGAATAGTGATCATGTGACAATGACAAATTATTTAGCACGAACATTCCATTTGATACACATAAGAAAACATCAGGAATAAATAATATTAAAGGTTCTTATCTTAGTTCTGTAGTTGGTCTGCTTCCGAGATGGCATCCTGATCCGAAGCAATATAACGGGTCCTCTCCAGAATTTGAGCAATTACCAGCGCCTGTGTAGCCCTTCATTTCCCTTGTATATATATTTTAATATCAGCGCCTGTAAAACTGTATTAGATCCTAGAAACAAGAAAACTATTCCCTCTACGCCGAGCACATACAGAACATAAACCCCTTCAATCTAGTTCATCCACGATTATGCAAAAAGGCGAAAGAATAGTAATAGTAAAAGGTCCTTAACTGACAGAAGTTGAAGTTCTCTGCAAACTGCCCATATCTTCTAGTGGCGCCTGTGTATTCCAATAACAACTTTCCAGTCATGTATTTAACATAACGTCCTCCTTGTGTGTATGTGTGCTGCAATATATGTCATCCAGTTAGTGATTCCCAAAATAGTGTTTTCCTTGTATATATATATATATTTCAATATCAGCACCTGTAAAACTGTATTAGATCCTAGAAACAAGAAAACTATTCACTCTACGCCGAGCACATACAGGACATAAACCCCTTAAAACTAGTTCATCTACGCCGTACAATGATATCACATGCAGACATGACCAATATAATTACAAATATGCTTGCGTCCCGCCGACTGGACGCTGTTTTCCAATAACAACTTTCCAGTCATGTATTTAACATAACGTCCTCCTTGTGTGTATGTGTGCTTCAATATCTTCCATCCAATTAATGGTTCCCAAAATAGTGTTTTCCTTGTATATATATTTCAATATCAGCACCTGTAAACCTGTATAGAATCCTAGAAACGAGAAGACTATTCCCACTACGCCAAGCACATACAGGACATAAACCCCTTAAAACTAGTTCATCTACGCCGTATAGTGATATCACTATCACATGCAGACACAAACGATATAATTACAAATATGCTTGCGTTCTCCCCCACATTGGTGGAAATATTCGCATTCGTATTCACCGAATAGTAGGCCTGATATTCGTATTCATGAAGGTAGTAATCGTTGCATCAAGGTTATTATATTTACAAGTATGTTCAAGTTCCCCCACCTTGGTGGAAATATTCGCATTCGTATTCACCGAATAGTAAGCCTGATATTCGTATTCGTGAAGATAGTATTCGTTGCATCACTCTCAATAATAAAATCATATAGATAAATAATTACGGTAACTCATAAAAATACGATATTACTTATATTAAACGAACAAAACAAAACAATCTGTCATATTAGTAAATAACGTGATCACGGAAGACCGAAGGTTAACTACCCCTGAGCAGACCGCGAACTGCCCACAATAATGGAAAATGTTGTAAAAACATTTCAAATATCTAATATTGAATGAATAAAACAATGTGACTATTCCCTCCACGCCGAGCACATGCAGGACATAAACCCCTTAAATATAGTTCATCTACGCTGCATAGTGATATCACATGCAGGCGTAAACATTACACATGTACTATCCATTAACCGATTAAAAGGCGTAGCAATATATCAAAATGTAATTATAATTACAGGTATGTTTGAGTTCCGCCACCTAGGAAATACGTAGATTTTTGATTTCAATATATTGTGCAATATACACTATGTTTATAAGATCGTCCGTTGACAAGTAGTTATGAACTTCTTATAAAATATTATTCCGCAGCAAATATTCAAAGAAATTATATTAACTAAAATCTTTCTAACATCTTGGGATCGCATACGAAATTGATAATATCTAATGCCCTTTGTGAACAAACTCTTCCTCTCTGTAGTCAAATAAGCTGATGTTTATGTTTTAATAAAATAAATAAAAAAATCCAGATGCATTTTTAAAATATATTATTAGTAAGAAACTCCTCGCACGATTTGACTTTATATCACGCTTACAATCGCGATATCAAAACACACAATTAAATTCTCGTACTAGTTGAAACAAGTTCAGACAGCATCCGCGACACAGTCCACGCACAGCTCCCTCGCATACAGGCCGACAGTAAAATAACCAACCGCAATAGAAAACACAAATGTGTTCCCCAGCCGAAGACCGGCCGTATCCAAATTAACCATCCCTATACAACATGTACAATTCGAAATACGTTTCATAAGAATTTGTTAGGAACAAATTGTGTTTAGAACGGCTGCCCAATGACGCAATAAAAACATGTAACGAGTTCAGATAAACCACACAATCATGTTTTAATAAAACAAATATAAAATCCAGATGCATTTATAAAATATATTACTTGTGGGGAATTCCTCGTACGATTTGAATTTATATCACACTGTCAATCGTGATATCAAAACCCCATAAATACTCCGATCCCAATTATTTCCAAACAATACAAATCATATGGAAATCCGTGTATTCAATCGCCAGTATAGATAACAAGCATTCTTTAGCATAAGAATACATCCGCCCTGAAGAACCTCTCGCACATTCCGAACCTCGCGACATTGAATATACATAATTATACTGAATTTTAAAACCCACGAACGAACACGAAACACCATTCGTCAGTAAAGTATTCCATTTTAAAGCCTTTATATCTTTGGTAATATATGAATCTCGAATTTAAATGATTTTTCATATGAACAGCGACAGAATTATATATTTCATAAGCGTTATGCAATAATTCACAGTCGCCACATTACGATTTATTGTACATTAAATCCGAAGCGCGTATAGTAATAATTATCACTAGGCCCAAAATACGTAACAAAACAATCCACAACATGTATCAATAATTGTTACGATCCAGAAAGTTCTAAATTGAATACACGAAAAAGGCAATAGAAATAAATAATATTGAAAATGCTTAGCTGTTCACTGTTCCAATTCTCTTTGAATTATTATCAACCTCTGGCTTTTTCCTCGATCCAGCCAAATTATCTTCCTTACTGACTCTCCTCGACAAGCCTCCGCCGACCTTCAAGCTGAAAACTCAAGTGCCGCTTTCCAATTTGTAACGCCTAACAATAGCTCCTATCTCTCGCCATTTTTGATTCCAACTAGCGTGTAAAGGTCCAAGTCTAACTCTAAAGACGCGTTTCATTGGTCAGATTCGGTGCTAACGCCCGCGTCTGTGATTGGACATCTCGTTAAACAAAATAACATAAAGCCTGCTTTACACGCCCGCGTGCAAAATAATAAAGCTCGTCCGTACTTATTTATCCGGCAAATATTTAATTATAGAGTATTTAACGGTTTGTGAAGCTTCTCTTTATTATAAACTTTAGCAGATAGATATTTTCGTATAATTTTTCAGCAATGTCTATTTGAATAGGCCAATATCGTTACAGTACCAAATAAACCGGTGTTACTTCTGTGTGCAAGAATTGTGAAAGAGTTTATAGACAAAATGATATAAACAGAATATATAATAAAAGAATAGCGTTAAGCTAAATTCGTGTTATGTGACTTTATACATTGAATAGTTAATTAATAATTTATTAATAAATCGCTAATTAATTTCCAGGGTTTTTATATGCCTCCCGCCGTGACATTTTAAATATTTTTAGTGTATGAAATTGAAAAGCATTTAATATACCTATATCTATGTGTATACAAAATGCTTTTTTGTATTTTTTTTCATACTTATCTGAGATACCGCTGTCACGCTGTCGGACCAGCAATCTAGTGGGTAATGTCTCAATTTATTCCCGAATTGTGTAGGTGGTTAGCGGGAGACGGGCAACGCTCCTCCATTCCACTTACCGTGTAAAACAAAGTGTTCATTCGGCCGTAAACCTCAAGTTTTATTCCCACATAAGGGTAGGGACCTGGCTGGTCCACAGAGACCAAGATTCGGGAATACACAATCAGGGGGAAGAAAATTCTTGGGAATTTCAAGCACCGACCGAGCACCGACCAAATTTATGCAGCATTGAAAAAATACGGCATCTTAAGACCGCATATTTCTAACAGCTAAAGAAAAATATCTTGATAACAATAAATATTTCAGTTTATTTTATTTATTAAAGGAAATCGATATATTACAGTTGTCTCATAGAGACGCAGCTCTATTTTTATATGGGAAAGTAAGTAAGGAAGTCTTTTTGTTTGTTCACAGAGCTTACGACCTATCATACGGCTGGCTTAAGTGATCATTTTATACAATGTAATGTTCATCATTTCCACCCATAAAAGAGTACCACAGCTAACACATTTTTGGAAAATTTTTATGTGTTTAACTAACACAACTTTTTTTTTATATGTGAGTTGTATTTTTACTAATTTACAATTCTGCTGTCACGTCATGTCATGAAGCCTGGAGCCGTCAAAAGAGGAGCAAAAGTAAACTGAATTCAGTGGAAATTAGATCACTTGAGATGTAGTGAATTAGGAAAGAATGATAAGGTGATTTTAAAAAATCAGTTAATTATCTAGTTTATTTTTAGCATATTATAACTTTAAAATTTTTAAATATTGTGATATTTTGTGATAAGAACACAAGAAGTTCATGGCAATGAATTTCTCGTGTAAAACTTAAATAAAAATTAATATTAGGAAAAATAAATAAAGGGAAAATTTTATTTTATATAAAACCTAAGCATTTAAGAATTCTGGATAAATATCCATAAATTTTATTATAAAGTAGTAATAAAAGAAATATAATCGAAAACACCTACATAGGTTCAAAATGTAATTTTTCTTTTCACCTGTCATACGCACAAGCTGTCAAACGTCACAAAATTTCAATTGTTTGAATTGAAAAATAGAATCACGGAAATAAAAGAGAACCTTCGCAATCGAACACTGCGGGGACTATTGATAAAATTTTATTAAAACTCAACCTCAATTTTAATAATTTTATTATTTATGGCAACATTAAAATTCTCATAATGTTTTGATTTCGTGCGTGAATTTATTAATAAGTTTATTTGTAACAAAAATTACTGTCGCGTTGATTACATTTCATTGGATAAAAACGAATATTATTTAGCGTAACACAAAAAAGTGTTTTATTTCAGAGCGAGGTAATTAGTGTGTCCAAAAAAAATTGTGTTTGCTCAATGAGATTTGTTGTATGGCAATATTATATAGCTGTTATTGTTTTATTACGTATTGTTTAACTGTTAACTTCATTCTACTGGCCCCTATTTGCATTCTGTGAGCACTTTTCACTCACAATATTTATTGTCGAAATAAAGTGTCGTAATCAGGTCTTTCAGTAGTCTCTTAATCTCATGAAAGGAAATAAAATTAGTTTTTACTCCCTTTCTTTTAACTCGTAGCGTCTGCTTGTCTGCCGAAAAAACTATGTATCGATTTTAAACCCTATCCTGTTATCCAATCGAGCGGAAACTTTGCGGGCAGACTCGTGGCGACGATAAAAATGATCTAACAAATTTTTGTTTAAAAAATTTAACAACTATGGTATAAATTTGGATTTTTCGAAATTTTAACGATTTATATATTGTTTAATTTTCGAACCCGACGCGTGGAGTAGGCGCGAAACCTGTTTCAATGAGAAAGGGAGTATAATATTTTACAAAATATCGGCCGCAGCGGCAGGACGGAGATCGAGCGTTCGACCTTCCTGGAGTGTGCTTGTGTTTGCTTTCGCACTTTTGAGCTGTCGTCATGCTCAAAGTGTATATTTTATCATATATTGCTATGAACTTATAAAATAAAATATTTGTATTACATTTTTATTTTAGAGGAATCTAAAAAAACAATTTCCCGTCTCTTAGACAGTCATAAAGTTTGACTGCTAGCAGAAACCCAAGTTTCACTTCATATATTTAATTCAAAATGTCTACGTGGACTGACGAATCGCAAGATTCTATTCATCATCATCATTACAGCGATACTGAAAGTGACGAAAATTTACAGACACGTTATTTGTAATTTGAAACTACCAGCTGCACCTGATAATAACAATACATACTCATTCGCCAGCGAAAGAGCAGTGTGCGTTTGCACACGAATATTTAAAAAAAATTGAAACATCCGAAAGAACGATCGAAATAACATTTTTTTGAAAGAAGTTAGTAAAGCACTTATTTTACCAACTTTGAAACAGCGACAACATCACAATTTGAGTACTAAGGAAAAATATAAAATTTAAAGATATATAACATTTATAAGCTTCTTCTCCATTTGAAAAGAAACAGCGTAAACAATTTGTTTCAATATTTTTATAAATAAAAAGAAAATAGAGATGCGAACACGGAATACGTGTCACATCAATATTCTTACTATTTTCAACCTAAGCTAAACGCTTGTGCTATGAAAATAGGACTAACTTGCTGGTATGGAGTCAGGTTCGAACCCGCAACTTTTGGATCACGAAGCGGGAGTCTTAACAACAAGACCAACAAGCTACTCTCGTAATTTTATTTACATTACACTAAAAACATCTGTAATAATAATAAATAAAATTTAATTAGTTGTAAGTGTTTGATCAACTAAAAAAATAGAAACAATGTTGTATTTTTAAATCCTTAAAATTTCTTGTTTTTTGAAGAAAGATGATATATTTTTCTCAGTAAATCCGAAATATGTGCAATTTCTACGAATAGATAAAAAGATATATTATTGAAGAAAACAAAATAAAAATATTTTTTAATTAAAGGTCTTAGAAAGGAGTGTTGAGATCGTTTGGTCATGTGGAAGGTATGAACGAGGAAAGAATGGTAAAGAAAATATATGAGGCGAGTGTTGAAGGCAACAGGAATAGAGGGCGTGCGCGAAAGATCTGGCATGACCAGATACAACAAGTGTTTGAGGATGGGCCCGTTAAAATCCGCAACAACCGTAGAACTTGTATTAGAAGATGTATGAATGTAGTCGAAGCAAAAGTGGTGTGCCAGGATAGAAGAGTGTGGCGTTCAATCCTCTTTGCCGACCCCTGCGGGGAAACGGCGTGATGGTTAGTTAGTTAGTTAGTTAGAATCGAAAGTTTTATGATCATCTAATCGTCATCAAAATTGACGCCGCGCCGGTCGCTCTGGCTGCTGGCAAAATAGTATATATTTGTAAAATGGCTGACAAAACTGTATAATGAGATTAACGGTTCACCATTGTATGAGGATTTTTTTCGACATTTTTTTCCGAAATGTAGCTTTGTAAGACATGTATTTGGAACAGTGCACTACATAGTTCAATCAATGTCATCTTCAAAAAAAATTTAAAAAAATTTTGTGCAAGGTTTTAAATATTTTATTTGACTTAAAGCGAATGAATTTTTAATATTCGTTATGGGTTTAGTTTAATAGAAAAAATCGGAAATATTGAAAAAAAAATTACACTTTGTAGTCGATTATCATCAAACTTATTATTATTAGGACATTGTCACATTAAAGTTTTTTACTCATGATGTGGACAGAAATCTACCTGTAAAGTGTTGGAAGCTAGCTCTTTTACACCTTGTTTAATAATAATGAGCTACTTATTAAAAAAAATTGAATAGAATTGGAAAATATATCCAACACATTTCTCGTATTATTACCATCTATACCTACATTCGTTTCATGTAATATAAAAATATAACTTTTAAATTGATGGCTCAGCCCAACTAAATGGCAGTTGTCCTTATTCTTGTTTCAAGAATCCTTATTTTCCCCATTAATTAAAAAGTTTTCGCTAACAGTTATTTAAAAAAAATCAAAATAAAATACTTTTGCCGGCAGGTACATTTTAACGATGTTCAATTTTTTTTACCTGTTCTATTAAATTTAAATAACTGTGAGTATTAATTATTAATATAATATCTATAACACATATATTTGTCAAAATAGTATATAATAATATCTCAATATTTATTATTATATTGTGTCTTTGTATTCAATTTATAACCTATTTTTAACGATACGCATTTAACTGTTTTCAATTTTTAGTGAAATAAAAGAATTTCAACGCTGAGCCAACCCGATGATGGTTTAAATATGCAGATATTTTTTTTTCATTTTTTCCATATATCATCAAGGATATCAATTAAATATTTGATTGACGAACTAGTCTATTGTTTTCTTAACGTATTTTTTATTTAGATTAATGTATAAGTGACATATTGATATATTAAAATATACCATACCCGTATGTGCGTGATGTAAAAAAACACAGTCGTGTTTTTGTTTGTGGGATTTATAGCATTCTCCCTAAGCTATTGATCCCTGTCGCCTCATGAACCACACGAAAAACATAATCGTAGATAGGGACAGATTCTTAACGTTTAAAAAATAAAGTCATATTTTTAATATATATAGTATTGTCACGTGTCGTGGCTGCAGGAGGAATTAATGAAAACGATGGAATTTAATAATGGATTTATTCATTACTGATTAATTAATTAAACAAACGTACAAAGTCTCTTAACACTATTTAACTTAACGCTATTATTTTAATTAAACTGTTTCGCAAATTTATCACTCGTAAATAGACACTTTATAATTGCTTTAACACTTTATTCACTTTTCATTAGAACAATCCATCCAATTTCAGCACGTATTACTATTCGCTCCGGTTTATTTCGCTACTTAAAAACTTTTTGCAGAATATTCGCTCAAATATCGCACACGGGTAAGTACTTCACTTAATTATCTTTCGCTTAGTTCACACGTCTGATGGTAACATTGTTTTCGCTTCGTGATTCTCCGCTAGAGCCGCGTCGTTGGAAACGTCAAAATAACAATGGTCCTCTGCGGTCTGGATCCCTTTATTTATACCCGATAACGTTAAATTTTCGAACCTTCGAGACTTTTATAGTGTTTTTTCGCAGGTTCTCGTAACTTCCAGATGTCCCTGGAACTTTGGAGACGTCTCTCGAAAGCTGTAGATTACGCTAGGCTGTTCTGGAATCTTCGGTAGTATTGTGAACATTTCAAACAACTGTCACTTGACATGAGTGCGTGATTTTTTTTAGCCTTGTTACAGTATTTTATATGCTCAGACTTCAATAACCTTTTAAATTCAAAAGACATTTTTAATTAAATGTGAAGAGAATCGTTTAAGGTTGAGACAAATACTGGAAATTCTTCACCCTCCCTGACCATGTGTGCATTATATACATTACACGTATTACTTATTATTATGGATTACTTTCACTCTATATGTTTATCAATAAGTTTTATCTGTGTCGTCATATAAAAGTGGGAGTCATATACCTTCTCTTGTGTTCTTTTCTTACCAGGTATTTAATGCCCTCCTGTTAGATGAACAAATATATGAAAAAAATATATATATATTTGTATGAAAAATACGCATGACACACAGAAAGTCACTTAGATCTTATATATTTATACCTTTAAAACTCAATGTCTGTCTGTCTGTCTGTTCTCTATACAAATCTACACCGTTTGTCCGATTCGACTCAAGTTTTGCATACTGATGCTTTAGAATCCGGCGAGTAACATAAGTGACATTTATTCCCTCTCTTTTACCCCTTCTTCTCCCCCTGATATATTTTCAATGCAAATCTATATCGTTTGACCGATCGGACTTAAAATTTGGACACTTATTCTTTAGAACCCGGCGGGTAACATGGGTGACATTTCACCCCTCCTCTTTTACCCCTTCCCCTCCCACTGATATATTTTCAATGCAAATCTGTACCGTTCGACCGATCTGACTCAAAATGTGCATAAAAATTCCAGACGGAAAAAATAGGCCATATTTCTTCCCCAGACATCCTATACATCCCAGCCTTGATTAAATGAAAACATTGTTTTTATTAGAGGCTTTGCAAAAAATTGGAACCTTTGTTTCCCCCACAAATTTATTTTCAACTTAATCCTTAACACGTGCAACGCCGGGTATGAACAGCTAGTCTTATATATATATAATATTATATACTACGCGGAGAGTTAAAAACTATCCCCACAAGATGGATAACACACATTAACAGCAATCGAGCTGAAACTTTGCAAGCAGACTCATTGCAACGATCAAGAAGATCTATCAAATTTACGTTAAAAAAAAAAAAAATTATTGTATAATTTTGGATCTTTAAATTTTTAATAGTTTTTTCAAACTGGAATCGTTACAAAAGTTTGATTACCAGCAACGGCAGCCCGATAACGTCGCGGAATGTTTTCTAAATTTGAATTACTCCATCGGTATACATAAAAGGTACTTCACTTCGAATTTCGAAAATCTAAATTGACTGATAATTGTTTTTAGAATTTAATCTTCAAAGACTGAAGTGTCTTATCAAAGCTCAAAACATCTGACATTTTAGAAATATATCTAATTACTGTAAGTTTAGTGTTATGTTGTATGTTTTAATTCGTCTTTAATTGTTGTTATATTTTACAAAGAAAGGGACTATAATAAAAACTTGGTTTTAATGGATTACTTTTTTAATTTTATTTTGTTCGAAACACTAACCTAGGTAAAAAGTATATAGGTATACAATATATTAATTATTTCAAATGCAATCGAATAAATCAATTGCGAGTATCTTTGGCCGTTGTGTATGCGGTTTAGTAACATACATTTATTCAAAGTATCAATGCGATCATGTACTAATCAGGCACGAGACACGCGCAACTATAAATCATGTACAGTGCAAGTGGCGAATAAAACAAAATAAGTAATAATTGAGGATCTTTCATCCAAAAGGGGATAGATCCAACTTTTAAAAAGTTTGGTAGGTTAAAAAAAATTGTTAAAAAATTTATCTTCATTTATAATTTTCTTCATAATTCACTAAAATTCGCACATCGTGTTATAGTTTTTACGGATAGAAAATATTTTTCCCATTTTGCACCAAAATGTAAAAATTATATTATATATTATATTATATAATATGTGCATAAAAAAATTATCATAAACAAGTAATTGATTTTGATATTTTTTGATCAAAGGGTTCAAATTATTGAAAAGAAAATTTCTGATGTGAAGAAATTACTACTAGAAATTATAGAAATTACTAAACAAAAATCAAAGTGAATAGTGAACTTTCCAGGGAAATACCAACGATGAAAAAAATCAGAAATGGTGATAGTCTTAGTCCATTTTTGTTCAACTTGATTATGCATGAAATAATAGAGGAGGTGATTAGACCCCAGTAGAGGATGGGTGATAAAACCATGAATGTGGTGTGTTACGCTGGCGATGCTGGCCGAAAAAGAAGATGACTTACACAGAATGCTTTACAAGTTCCATTTTGCATGCAGGAGATACAACATGATCATTTCATTAGAGAAAACTAAGTGAGTTACAATATCTAGATAACCTTGTAGATGTAGGTAAACTAGTCGTAGATATAGAACAGATTATTAAATTTAAGTAACTTGAGTGGAGATATCTAGCTACAGCGATCTGCATTACGAAGTCAAAGAGCAGACAAACAAAACAGCGGTTATCTCCGGATGCTTGAGAGACACTGTATGGGTCAATAAGCATATGCTAATAGAAAGCAAAGTCAGAATATATAAAACATGCATAAGACCTCTCATGACATATGGTATCGAAGCAAGAAAGGACACGGTGAGAACTAAACACCTTCTCAGAACTAACGAGATGAAGACTCTAGATTCATTGCAGGCAAGACCCTCAGAGACAGAGTACCCAATGCAAAAATCAGCAGAACCTGCGACAGACAAGACATCTAGGTATTATAGATAATAATAAATTGTATTATATTAGACAAGCCGTGAACATTACGCTCGTGAAAAATCTCTGTAATTTGGCAGGCGACCGTTTCGTGTTGCCTGAGCCATTGCGTGTTGCGTTTCGCACTCTAATTATCTCAATTGCAGTTCCAGGTTCACTCCAGTAAGTTTCAGATGATACGGACAGACAGACAACGAAATAATTATATTTAAATTGTATACACCTGTATATATAATATATATAATATATATATATATCTATATATATACTACTTTTCTGGGGGAACCCACGTCAAACAGTCTTTACCCGCGAAAACCTTATATAACTTATATATTATATATATATATATATTTACAATGTTTGTTTGTTTGTAAATATTTTGTAATGTGGGCTTTGAAATTTATAAATAGGTCTATATTTGGATAATCATTAGGCTTTTTAAGAATAATCTTTATAATCAATTATATTGTTTTGATGTGTTCCGTTTAGTCTCCCACCGACGCGAACCCGTAATAATCCCAATTATAATGATTTCGTTGTCTGTCTGTCTGTCCCCGTAACTTTGTGTAACGTCCGTAACTTCTTTATAGTTACTTTATCTTTATTTATAATATTCTTTAAAAAAAAACGAATTTTTCTTGCGATTTTTTTTTTGTTTTTTATAAAAAAAAATTATGAATTTTTTTTAGAAATTCTTTTTAATAATATTAATAAATACTTATTCCTTAGGAACCGACATGTAAAAGTATCGTCATTTTTGATGGGTTTCAGCTAGTATGATATTAATTGCTTAATTTAAGCTATAAACGAACGTTAATACAAAAAACAACTGACTTATATTCTCAATACAGATTAATTTATATTAGAAAGCTTTAAGGGCTCTGAAACGGAAAATCTTTACTGAATGATAAAATAAAATGGCTGTATATAATGATAGATTCGAACAAAATGGGAAAAGATTTATTTTCCGAATAAATAATAAATATTTTATCAATCGCCGAATTGAATTTTGCCACTTCCCCTAAATTGGATACAACACCTCGAGTCGTTGAGCTCGCTCGCCGTGATTTACAGTACCGAGGCGGCTCCATAATTACGACATCATAATGGCGAACGGTAAATAAATCACAACAGCTTCGAGGCGTAATTGTAAATTACGATAAACTTGAATATTAAGGGCTGTTCGAAAGGCCGCTCTTTTACAAAAACATCAAAGCGGCCATTAATAATAATTTACCTGGTCTGTTATATATCACACGGTATTGTGTTAGAATTCCCAAACACTATTTTTGATCAAGTTTTTCAATTATTCAGGAGAATTCGATGTGTTGTATTTACAAAGGTAAAAAAGGTGAAAAGGTAAAACCTAAGCTTCGAAGAGAGAACGAAATTCTGTAACATTATCATCATGTGGCTA
This sequence comes from Agrypnia vestita, assembly GCA_016648135.1. Lineage (NCBI taxonomy): Eukaryota > Metazoa > Arthropoda > Insecta > Trichoptera > Phryganeidae > Agrypnia > Agrypnia vestita. Next base: position 38,149 of record JADDOH010006777.1, on the reverse strand, counting down.
CCGCCTATTTAGAATCTTGGCCTTCTAGAGGAGTATTTTACGCCATTGCTGTCTGTCGTTGCGGTATTTCGGTCGTTTAAACCCAATTTTTCTGTCACAGTTACACAAGCCGCATCACTTTCGGTTACTGGCAAAGAGCCATATTATATTTTGTTTTTGTTTATTAATTAATTACTTTATTTATTTATTTATTTATTTATTTATTTATTTATTTATTTATTTATTTATTTATTTATTTATTTATTTATTAATTTATTCATTCATTCATTCATTCATTCATTCATTCATTCATTCATTCATCCATTCATTCATTCATTCATTCATTCATTCATTCATTCATTCATTCATTCATTCATTCATTCATTCATTCATTCATTCATTCATTCATTCATTAATTTATTTATTTATTTTTATTTTATTTATTTATTTATTTATTTATATTTATTTATTTATAATTATTATTATTATTACAATAATTATTATTATTTATTTATTTTATTTTATTTTATTTATTAAAACAAAATATGAGGTACAGAAAGGTTAATCTAATTTTATGAATCCACTTAGCTTTTAGATACTAATGGTAGTAATTATGACTACATTTGAATTTCTTAATGCACGCGTTTTCATTAGTCGTTTTTCGAAGAAAGAAAAAAATTTAATTCAGAAAAATTACAACGCAAATTTTTTCGCGTAGTCAATTCGTTGAACGTTATATGGTTTAAATATAAACATAATTCCCAAAAGTTTTTGATTCTCTGAATTGAAAATGTGAAAATAATGAAATATTAATATTTTTATCCAAAATAATTTAAGCGGCGGGTTACTTACCCTTTCACCCCGAGGGATGAAATAATCTTTTCTAATACTAGCCCCAACCTCAATACCTGCAGGAGGAGACTTTAAATAATCCCCTCATAACTTTCAGCGGATTTTCCCCTGATCTTTTCATCTTTCGGCCTTATCTTAGACTTCTTACAAACTTCCAAAACTGAGTTTCAATTTTGACGTCATATTGATTTATCGTTATGAGTACCAAGTTACGAACACAGCAAGAAGATAACTAATAGATTTAAAGAGAAAAAACAAAACAATATTGAAAGAAAAAATCAAAACAAATTCATAAATAATAATTTTGCCGTGGGAACATTGAAGCATGACTTTTACATTTACTTATTTTGAAAAGTAGTAATAGATAGGAATCGAATATGTATAATTAAATTGACTGTTGAGATAAATGAAGAATAAGATTTATTTACGTAATAGAAAACTGCTTGTAGTTTTTTACTTGTATTTACATATCACGGGCATTCTGGAAAAATGTATAAAGTTTATTTGTTGCTATTTCGAACATGATATGACCAAACTTTTTTAATCTCTCACAGAATCACAAAATGATGCTTGTTCTTTAGGATGAAAAAACTATTAAAATTTTATAATACTAATCCATTTAGAAAAAAAGATTTGAAAGTGTGACTTTGATATACTGATTTTCACTAGTTTTCTTAAGATATCAGTCTCGTATTGATATTGGTAAGAAGTGTTCTGGTTATTTATTAGAAACTGATAAATAACCAGAACATAACTGATTCCAACGAAGAATTTCACTCAAGTTCCTCAGCAAATGCAGCTTGAACAAAATCTTTGATGCAGCAGACCTAAGATAATTATTTTTGAACAGCTTCTTCAAACCGAATTAAATAATCTTTGTGTTCATTATAAAAATTGAATGATCGTTTAATCTTCGGTCATATTTTCCATTTCTACAGGAAATCATGTTTGATTTTTTTCCCATTGAAACACACCTGTATATTTAAATGATAGAAATAAATTTGAAATACGGAATTTCGATTTACAGATTTTTCATTAATGTTAAGTTTAGCCCTATTATCGACAATTGTAATAAACAACCCGTTTAAGTATGTATTTTTTTATCATTTTCATTTCTTAATTATTTTGTTTTCAAGTATTTCCGAGGTATTCTGCCGTGGGTACCCGACTTCTCTAGCTGACCTTTCGGAACGTCTTGCACTATCCGTCATCGGGAATTTTATCGCTAATTACTTTTCGCCGGCGACCTCAAAATCTTAAAATCCACATCCACCACTTATGACTGCCATCTTCTCCAAGATGACCTCAATTCCCTTTAACAATGGTGCACTCAAAACGATCTTTACTTCAATATCGACAAGTGCAACTCAATATTCTTCACAAAAAACATAGACCCATTTCTTTTACATATAGAATTAGCGGAACAACACTAAATTGCTTACCATTTATTAAAGACTTGGGAATCATGTTTGACTCTCGATCTCTCAAATTTAACCACCATGGAGACGATATTGCAAAACGAGCTTCCTAAATTCTTGGTTTTGTTCTCAGAACAATGAAAGAATTTTCTAATACTTCAGTGTAAATTACTCCGAACTACGGTTGTTGAGATTTTTAATAGGGCCATCCTTCAATACTTGTAGAATCTGATCATGCCAGGTCTTTTGCAGACGCCCTCTATTCCTGTTACCTTCAATACTATGGTAATATTGTAATTATATATAGGTAATATTGTAGTTATATTTGATGATAAGTAGCTTTTTGGTGTAATTAATGGTCATGACGCTCGCCTAGTGATCTGATGGTTGGTGGTTCGAGCCCCATTCCAGGATATCATCAAGTTAGTCCTATTCTCATAGCACAAGCGTTTAGTTTATTTTGGGTAAAGTAATAATATTGATGCGACACGCATTCCGTGTTCATATCTCTATTTTAAAAAAAAAATTAAAGTAAAAAATACCATTTATTATAATAATAATAATAATATGACTTCCTTAACGGTTTAATTAAATAAATGAAAACTTGCCGCATTAATATTCTCACTGTTTAAGAGAAGTTTCCCGAAAAAATGGAAGAACCGATCTCCCGAGACGAGGAACGAACCACAGATTACCTCCTGGCCAAGAAGCACGTACCTTGGAGGAATGTACTCTGATCTCATTAGTATTTTTAAAGTGTTCGTAAACTGAAACTTTTTCCAGTTTAAAATAAAAATAATTGTTTTGTTTGTAACTTTTTCACGGGCCATGTATTAGCGCCGAGTGTCTGAGAGGGAAAAGACAGATTACACTCTCGAGCAATACGAAGTTTTCCCTGAAAACTCATATAATTTTTCTTTTAGTACCTGCATTATATATTCTCTATGTATATCGGGTAGAGATTCTTAATATTTTTATGAAAAAATGTTTGCTTTACTTTTAAAAGAAATAATAACTACATTTGTTAGAATACAAAATCGGTATTGATCGATGGTGTTTATTTATTAACATTATTCGATATTCACAACTATTCTGGCTGGATTTTTCAAAATTCAAGAATACAAAACAATGCATGCGATTTTGGTACAAAAAATCGAAATTTTATGTTTATATCTATGACAAATTTTCACTATAGTACACTGAGAGAGGTTAATCATTGAGAGCATGTGAAAATCTGAGGAGATTTTCAATGTTTTGTAGGTGTGTTTATAAGGTCTGTATGGTAAAAAAAAATTCGACAGAAATACGTTAACATTTATAAAAAAAAAATTAATTAGTTGAGACACTACTAATTGTCTCTTTTATTAGAGTTTTTGTGAGTTTGAGTGATTTAATGGAGTTTTTGAGAGAATGAAAAAGAAATTAGATTCCACGTTACGGTGGTAAGACTACTTCTTTTGGTGTTCTATGAATTGTAATGTGATGTATGTAATGGTAGTTAATGAATGAGGTACAGTTAAAACTAGATTACATATTTACGTTGAAAGGTTACATAGTCCGTACCACGGCCGAGAAAATAATTGCAAAATGGGGAGGCGGCTTGAATGCCGAACCCACTTGCGCCCTTGACTGGCTCGTTCATAGTCTTCGATTGGTCAATAGGCAGGATCACCATACAGTAAAAAATGTTTATTCTTTCTCGCACTCCACATTGGTAGCCATCATCAAGTATTAAAAAATTAGTGAAAATTGCACATTTTTTATTTATTTATTAACGCTCTACGGAGCCTTTACAAACAAATAGGTAAAGTGTACATTTATATAGTGGATAGTTTAAAGAAAAAAAAATTATCATATAAAAATAATAATGACAAAGTGGAAATCGATTACTTAAAATACAAATACAATTATGTAAAAATAAATATAATATAATGTAAAAATCAAGTATAAAATAAAGTATTATTATATATAATAACAAAGTCTTATTCACAAAAGAATTTAGAAACATGGGCCGAATGGAATATAATATTTAGACAGCGCTGGTATCAAAATAAAAAAGTTTGAAAAATTATCATTTGTTTTATAAACTTAGAGTTCGCAATCCCTAGAAAAACAGTACGATAAAAATAATTCCCTCCACGAATATAGCACTAAAATTTTATTTCATATTAGGTTTATTTCATAGCCGAAACGAACCGCCTAACTTATCAGCCATCAAATAAACTGTTCATAAAAAATCGAATAAAAAACACATTATTTTTGTATAAGTACTTCCTAGCCGCAGCTAAAACCAACAGCCAAGTTATCAGCCATCAGACAAACTGTTCTTTAGAATAAAGAACTCGTTAATTTTGTGGGAGTGGCCTTCTCCACACTTAATTGATAAATAAAATAATATTATCGTGTTTTATGGTATCATTTTAACTAATTTTTTATATAAATAATATCAAGTAAACCCATCCATTTCTTCGGCATTTTAATTGATGGACATAATTTATAATAATTGAAGTATGAATACGCGCAATTTGGGTTTCTGTTACCGCATGTGCTTCTTATCTTCTTCATTTACAATAAACTACATTTTGTTTAGTAAAACTGCATTATTCATTTAATCACATCAACCTGGCACTCTGTGTAATACGTGATGATATATGGAAGACGTTTATTTATCAATCTAGATAATTTCCGTCTGGTAGGTTGCACTAAATGCCAACGACTAATCAAGACATAAACACTATTCCAATAATAATCTCAATTTTTTATCGTGCTATGTCCTCTATTTTACAAGATTTTCGTATGTCTACATTTAGAACACGATCAGAGAGAGAGATTAGAGTTTTTCCAGTAACGGATCTCAGCACTTTCATTTCAGATGTTCTGAGGAATCCATTGGTATGAACAGTGACAGCCCGCGTCTCTACAGCATATGTCATAATAGGTCGCACGCACGTTTTGTATATCTTGACCTTGCTTTCAATACGCTTTCAATGGTGAAATTCTTGGGACACCCTGATACGGTGGATGCTTTATAACTTGCTCTTGGACTTCAGTTTATACATTCCTATGGCTACAAATTTCTAGATCTAAATATTTGAAGCCCATGACTTGGTCCACAAGCTTCTTATCAATACTCAACTTGCACCTTGTTTGTTGTTTTGTTTATGTTAAACTTTTGTTGCACTGATTGATATTAATGATGTCCTTAGAGTTTTAGTTTTACTGATTGATATTGATCTAGACACAATCGTGTATTATAAATTCAAAATAAATCAAATATAAACATGTAACAGAATAATTCTTCAATTCATCATCCTTAATATTATGCCATTTATCAAAAAACAATTATCATAAAAGTCCTACAGAAACTTTTAGCCTCATTTACCTACCTCATTCCGTGGTTCCTGGAAATATTCCACGGTTAGGGTTGGATTTTTTCCTCACACTACAAACTGGTATCCCTCACCATCATCAGCAACCTTACCAATATTTATTTTATTATATTTTCGAATCTATATATATATATTAGATTAAAACGATGTTTAAAATATGGTTTACAATTCCGAACTTCTTGACTTCTAGCATCGCACATTCGCTAGGTAAATATTTAAACAGTAAACATTTCGTTTCCTCTGATAGGTGTTTGGATTAAATCGTAAACATCGCATTTGCAAAAAATACATTACATGAATTATCTCTGTTTATCGAGTCTTCACTGGAAAACAAAATCTGAAAAACGACCTTACAGTTAAAATTGTTATAAAATCATCTTTACAAAATTCAAAACTTCTATGTTTGTATGTCTGTACAATCCTACATTATTTAACCGATATTCGCAAAAGTTTGCATACTTACTCTTTAGAACCCTACATAATTCCTCTCCCCCTTCGCCCCCTCATCACCGCGTCCATTTTCCCTAATCATTAATACAATCAGTTCGAAATTAGACCGAATCCAACCAATCCCTTTCAAAACCATGTTTTAAAATCACTTTAAAAGCAAAGGCAGCAATATCCAGTTCAATTAATCAATTCCCAAGGCAGCGTCTTGTGTTTACAAAAATGTCTACGAAAAGCAAGACTTTTTTATATCAAAATTCATATACAAAAAGTAAATCATTTCAGCATATTCCTCTTCTAAACACAAGTGCTCGCTTGTATAGGAGAGATAATATCTTAATCGTATTTATCTCAGAAACACCCCAGTGGAATATTCTGCTTTTATGAAATATGTTATAAATAAAAAATTAATGTAAAATAAAATACATACAAGTTTACGACAACATTGCCTGGAGTGTAATATTCCATCTTCCTTTCCGTCCGTCGACAAAGCGGGATCGTAGTTCACTGCCAAGTTATTTAAAACTTCGGATGTTCAAATAAAATCACGAACACGTTTGAAAATTTGCGAAGCCCCCGTCCCCAGAGCCGAAGTTGGAGTGTCAGTACGGTTCTTCATATCGTTTTACGTCAAACAACGCAATGTTGTCTTCGTATTAAAGTTGAAGAAGTCGGACACTTTTCCGAGTCGGTGGCCCGCGGGGTGAGCCTCGCCCCCCGCGCCGACCCGCTGAATAGAAATAATTTTTCTATACCGTCCGACTCGCCGAAGTTTAAGCTTCCTAAATGGAAATAAAAACAAACTCCCTGGAGAGTTTTGCAAGTCAAATGTTGCACCATCTTGTAAAAACTGTACTTGTACCGTAAATTGCGAGCGTACTGGAAAAACAGACCAAGTCAAATTTTTGTCATTGTGAGCCTTTTGTACTGAACAGTTAAAGAGAAGAGGGACCCACCACGCACCAGGGCCGTTGTATGAGCAATAGCTTCTATATCGGACCTACACTTTCCGCCACCCATGTTCGGAACTTTTTTAATGATGCCGTGCTGCAGTCGTGAGAACGGTGAAGCGTCCACACAAAACGTCTGCTCTGTTTCCAAGGCGCAGGGGCATAATAACAATTGAAACATACATATAACAATTGATATGAGGTCGTGCGTATCACCCCACTGCACATAAAATGGCTGCATTCAATTCAATGGTTCATAGATTGTTATCAATTCCACTGAAGCCAGAAAATTATATGAAAGAAAAACAAACAATTATTAACATTGCTAAAAATAACGGCTATAGAGAAAAAACCATAGATAATATTATAAAAAATAAAAAAACACAAACAGCAATATACACATACTTATATAATAAAACACCAAATGTCATCGATAAAAATAAACCTTGGAGAAAAATAATATATGTTGGAAAACTTACAACGGATCTATTAAATTCATGCAAAGACAAAAAGTTCAAACCCGCGTTCTATAGTATCGAAAGTTTTTTATTAAACAATAAGTCAAAAATCTCCGATGAAATTAAAAGCGGAGTTTATCAATTAAGTTGTGGAGATTGCGACGCGGTTTATATCGGACAAAGTGGGAGAAAAATAAAGGAAAGACTCGAAGAACATAAAAGAGCCGTAAAAAACTTTAGTGTAAATTCAGAAATGGCAGAGCATGGAAGGACATAAGTTTGATTCGAAATTATTATATGGGTGCAATAAAGGAAGAAAGATGGACATCTTAGAGATTTTAGAAATAAATAATAATAAAATAAATAATAAAAATATAATTAACATCCAGATACCGCCCATAACCTCACCACTCCTGTCCACCACCATTACACCCACCCCCACCACCATTACACCCACCCAATCCCTATAAATTCTGTCTCGAATTATTTTAATTTAGTTGTAAACGTGTTGTTATTAATTTTTCAATATATCCTTAAGTAATTTACTTTTTTAGCAATTTGCCGCAACTCTAAAAGAATTTTGCCTTTAGGCATTGTTGACATTAAATTTCTCTTCTACATCTCATTAAAAGTTTTGATAACCTTGCATTTATGTTTGACAAAATAAATTAAAAGATGGTTAGGTTAGGTTAGGTTAGTATATGGAGTACTCGTTTCTTGGATTGTGGATAGGGTAAGACGTTATAATCCAAGCCAACTATAATCCAAATTGATACAACTGGTCCTTAGTTGTTCTTTTTTGAGAGCAGCGCGGTTTTCAGTCATTTGCTGAGTGCTAAAGCTCCACGTACGTCAGGAGAACTTTTGTGCTCGGCGTGTCAAAAATTTCAGAAAAAACCTAACCTATAAATCGTGTCGAACCTAGGTACGTTCCTGAGTTCAGAATTTGCGAAGCATGGTGCGTATTTATTTTTATGTACAGCCGTTTGTCATTAGCGTCTAGTTATTTGACAGAATTCGTTAATATTGATGCAAGCGTATGAAACACTCTACTTGTAGATATATTTTACTATTAAAATAAATACGAGATCATTATTCCCAAAATTTAGTTTTTCGTTTTGATCGAGGCAGTAAATAAACATCTACACTACATGCTATATGTTTTATCGAACAAAATTTTTAATAAAATAAAATTACTCACAAAATAGTGCTCATGCTCTGAACGATAATTTGCAAAAAAGCTTTAAATAAAAATTATATTACTTTTTAGTATTACGAATGTGTAATAAATTTAATTGGTATGGCAGTTATTCTGTGGTTTTACATGATTATTCAATTTAGTGTCCATTAAGATTACGAGTAAGTATTTGTTTCAATCTTAATTTTCCAACACAAATTTTAACTTAATCACTTTAGGCAGTATGCTCACGATATACTTTTTAGAATTGTATGGGGTTTTTTCGCTCTCCGAGGACTCGCTTTAAACACCATTTGAACGTAAATTTAGGGCGTTCATTCATAGATGCACAATAATATTCTGCTTTACCATAGGAGCATACGGAGAAGAAAACAAGCTTTAAAACGTAGATCAACATCTAAAACTTTTTGTGGAAATGCTATTCATTAGTATAGGCAAGTTTTCGCCATAATGGGTCTCGAATAAAACACTTTGGTAAATAATTAACTCTATTTGAAATACATAACAACACCTTTGTATAGACGTTACTAGAATGTTCGTATTCTGAAAAAGTCAAATAAAACATGTTAATCAAGATATATTATAGATGTCTCATAGAGACGAAACTATTTATATGGGAAAGTAGATATAGAAGTAATATTTTTAATACTCAAAGCATTAACTTTGTAGTCAGACATTTTAACAAAATGTTATTTAAGTTAGATACAATCACTAAAAATTATATTATTAATATTATTAATATTTAGAGCATTAACTTTGTGGTTAGACATAATAACAGAATGTTAGTAAACTTAGTAAAAACCACTACCAGATAGACGAAGAGACGGGTACGTCTCGAAACCGATAGACCGTAAATTTGGTAGTGGTTTTTACTAAGTTTACTAACATTCTGTTACTAAAAATTATTTTTTTATCTACCGGTTTCGAGAGTAACCCCCATCTCTTCGTCAGGAAGACCACTACACTAGCATGTAAATATCACTACAGTTAATATCACTGTAGTGATATAAACATGCTAGTGTAGTGGTTGTCCTGATGAAGAGACGGGTTACGTCTCGAAACCGGTAGACAAAAAAATAGTTTTTAGTGTTTATATACTAATATAAATAACATTTTGTTAGATATGGAAGTCTTTGAGTGTTTTTAGGGCTTACGACCCAACAGATCACGTAGAGATAGATTGGTCGCTTTACACAATGTAACGGTCACCAATTCCACAGATGAATGACCATCACAAATTTTTATTAGAATTTATATATATGCTGCATATTTATACAACACGTATAACGTTTCACATTAATTAACGCTAATGCTATGTGTGGTTCAGATTCGTCATCCCGCACCCATGTTTCTGTGAGATATCCATAATATATCTTGATTTATAACTATCCTTATTGGGATAAAAATCTAGCAATTGTGTTCTTGAAAAATTTAAACACACTAAAAATATTCTGAATAAAAAATAAAACATAAAACTAAAGTCAATCATTTTTGCCGCCCTCCTTACGCGTAAGATACGTAATGGGTACACGTATGATGATGCAGTATGAGATTGGAATTTAACAGTATCCCTGTGCCTTGACTAGAGAAAATTCGTTTTTGGTTCAATCGTCGTCGGTTTTAAAATAATTCTCTCATTCGTTATAAGGAACATTTATTCCCTGGAGACCTGTCATACCTGTCTCGTATTTTCGAGACAAACTCTTATATTGAAATAGTTTAAACGATCATTCAACTGTAACAGTCAGAGTTAAAGTTTAGTTCGTTTAATTTAAACGGTGCTATTGTTGTGGTAGGTGCGCGGTGGGACAACATTCTCGGTTTTGTAACCCAACAATTTACCGAATTTCAACCGGTTGGATCGTATAGTCTATCTAACATATACTAATTTTGTTATTTTTATATTTATCTTTTTTATTTATTTTTCCTCCCAGATCATTTTAAAACAGTTTTATACCAGTTCAGAAACTGAAAAAAAGTATTATTGTCGTATAAATTAATTTAAATATAGAAGATTCAGCCAGTTCATAATAGCCCGTGCATCTTTTAATAAAATGAATAATCTACTCTGTAATGACGACTTAAACTTGAAGCTCAGACAGAGGTTGATCAAATGCTATGTATGGTCAGTTCTACTTTACGGTGTTGAAGCATGGACGCTGAAGGTGACTACTCTAAATCGCCTAGAGGCGTTCGAAATGTGGATACATCGTAAAATGTTAAGGATATCTTGGACTGACATGACTAGTAATGTTGAATTTTTACGTAGAACAAATACAAACAGACAGTTACTCAACATAGTAAAGCTCCGTAAAATTTCATACTTTGATCATATAATGAGAGGCAAAAAGTACTCCATCCTTCAGCTCGTCACGAAGGGGAAGATTGAGGGTCGCAAAGGGGTCGGAAGGAGGCGGCATTCCTGGTTTCGAAACATCCGAGAGTGGACCGGGATAAGAAGCGTGGAAGAGCTGTTCCGCACTGCCCTGGACAGGGAAACTTTCTCCCAGATGATCGCCGACGTCGGGGAGACCCGACAGGGCACATAAAGAAGAAGAAGACGATATAAAGATATTATTACTATTATGTATACATATATATGTCCCTATTATTCTAATATTTTTTTAATGTTTATTCAAGGAATGACTTAATAAAAAAAGCACGTCTAAAAAAAATTGTAAATAATTTATTTTTTTCATAGGAAGTAAGACTAATGCAGTGATGTGCTGTTAACCTCATTTATGGTAGTAATAAGAGATAGATATTAACAGGAAGACACTGAAATAAGGAATATCCAAATGGTTGTAAAAGATTTACTTATGAGAATTCATTTCGTCTCGAACATTTTTATAACACATTGTCTATAATTTTTTTATTAGATATTGGTTAATTACACTCTGATATTTGAAATAGATGAAACATTTTATATTTGTAATAATACATCTTAAACGTGCTGCCTTTCTAAGAAAGCAGAACTGCTGGTGTTTGAGAGGGAGTTCGTTTACAGTGTAATACAATCAAAGTAATGTACATAATTCAGTCCATATAACAGATATTTAGATATGTTATAAATAATATTTATGGAACAGTTACTTTTTTTATTTTTTTTATTTAATTAATGAATCCTAACAGTTTCAATCGTTATGATGTCAGAGCACAATGTACATTGCATAAATCAATTACAGAAATTCACAGATGTTTAAGGCGTGTAAGTTAAGTACTATGTTCGACAAAAGAATATTTAAAAGCTTAGAGAATATAACATTATTATAATCAAAAATCTTGGCGAAGACACAATGGTATCAAAACCGGTCAAAGCTAAAAATAATGTGCTAGATAAAGATGGTTAGTTTTTTAATAAATAATTTTGCGCAACCACAAAATAAATTTAATTAAGATATCAATAACTGTTTTAATTTGATTGTATTAAAAATAATCTAAATAGCAATAGTTTCCCGGGGTTGCGAACTTGGGCTAAAAGCGGGTGTAATTCATTTGAACACAATCAGATCGGGAGACTCAACAGGTCCCATCAGTGCGGGTAAGAAATTGGCTGAGAATTAGGGAATAGGAACAGGAAATTAAAGCCGATTCTATCAAATTGTGGAAGGCGGGTTTTACCCACGATTCTATCAACTGCGGGAGCAGAGAACAGGGTGTGGGGATGCTAAAACCCCCTCTATACAGTACCCATTTATTGTAATTTATATTGTCAATTGTAACAAGTACAATTGTTGCAAACTAAATTACTCTCAGCAAATTCATAGTAAGATTGTCGCGGAACAGCGAACAAAAAGCATTGCGCACTATCCCTTGTAATGTCATTTTGGAAGAACACTATATAAAGCTCTAGAAAATCTTTCCGAAATATCCTCAAACCATTACATTAGCCTAGAAACGATAAGAATGTTCTCCTGAACACAAGAATAGTCTAGAAAGTTCGATAAATCGAGCGATAAATCTTGGCCACCGCAGATCGTCGTGTTTTGACAGTTCGTCCGGTGCGAAGTTGACCGCGAGCCGCAAGACGATGGCCAGGATAGCCAGTTGTGAGATGATCCAAGCGATAAATAATGCGAAATAATCGAGCGGACTACCTAAGTGGTGAAATAAACCAGTGCAACTTCTATGTGCAAGAATTGAATATTCTATAAGCGATAAATACAAGTTACTCAGTTACATGTTAACGAGCTAAAAATACATTTCGGATCTTTGGTTGTTTCATAATTTAAGTGTTTGACTACTACTATGTAAGTATAATCAAATTTATCTTTTAAAGTAAGGTTTGGTCTTGAAATATGTCAAGTTTAACGTTTATTTTTGATATAAATTATTAATTTAAACTAAACAATTCATTAAAATAAATTATAGAAGTCTCACAGAGACGAAGCCGTTTATGTGAGAAACGTGTATGGAAGTCTCTTATATATATATAAGATGACCCAGGGCTTACAATCTATATGAGCTGGCTTAAGTTATAACTCTTCACAACGCGACGTTCAACAATTCCATCGTAGGAACACCCACACATTTGGCCGTATTCTAAAATAAACAATATTGCTATATCTCTACCTTGACACTCTTGATAGTTATTGTATAACATTTGTTTAAGTATGACATGTTAGAAATTAATAAATTAAATCAATCAGATACCTCTAAAACGTTGACAAAAGTTAAATTATTCAAAATTTGGAATTAGCTTTCTAATTGATTGAACTCATTAATTTCTAACCTGTCAAATATAACACCTTAAATTGGCGGCATCATAATGTTAAGCAATAACTGTCAAGACACAGAAATAACAATATTGCTTATTTCAGTAAACGGCCGATAATCAAATTATTTTAAATAAGTATGTTCAAATCTTTCGTTGATTTGAATGAACTGTGCTAAAAACATCTGTAGTCTTTTCTAATGAACTAGTGTACATAAATTTTTGCTGCTGGTAATGATACTTCTATATTTTTGAAGTGGAAAAATAAGCAATATACATTTTAATGTATACATGAAATTTTAACATACATATTATATATATATATATATATGTGTGTGTTTGTATATATATATATATATATATCTAACATATAAATTTTAACGTATAATTAAAAACATATATACTAGAATAATTAATCATCTCTCTGGAGACAAAATCCAGTAACTGTGATCTTAGAACAAACCCATATATAAAATTCTTACTAAACAATTAAGTAACACTTCGACAAAATATTTTTATATAATAAAGAAGAATGAAATAATAAAATAATTTCCATTCTTATTTTCAAATGCATGGATTCCATTATTTGGCTCCACGAATAAAATATAAATAAAAAAATTTATATTCACGAATATAATAAAAAATAAAAAAAAGATAAAAAATAATTAAAACAACGAAAAAAACAATTTAAAAAAATTTAAAAAATATATATATAATAAACAGTACTTACCTTCTAATTTAAAAATATTTATTTCTTAAAAAATATCGCTTAACGATCTATCATTTTCTGTGAGTTTAGAAAATTGAGTAATTTATTCATATTGGACGTCGTTATACAAAAAATAAATTCACGATACGCAAATAAAAATGAGTTATGTTCTACAAAAGAGGGCCATTTTACAATATGAATATTGAAGGCATTGTTCCATTATTTCTAACCAGTAGGTAAATCTATAAATATTTTATGTAAAATTAAAGTCTTTTTAACATTAATATGACTGGTAAAATGCTAGAATTAATTTAAAATCGTCAGCGAAACTCTCTAATATAATGTATTTTTATTAATTTACTTTTTGCGCATTTTACCATTTTACTACTGTAGCTTTAAACATGTATAATGTAAGCTGTAGTGATTTATTGATTAAAACAATATTCATGAATTTCGAATTGAATTCCCAGAATTATTACTAATTATTTTAGATAAATTTTACATATTTGATCATTATTTTTGGCTTAATATAGTTGAACTACATCTAATTCATTAGTTATGACTCCCTTCTTCTATCTACAAATACTGTAACGAGATTGTAAAAAGGATTACGTACAAAATCCCTAGTAATATGATGACAACAATGAGATCGAACTCTTTACAAACCTTCTAGGATACACTACCACACCCTGGTATTACTATCTATAACATTAGGGAAAATTCTACAAACGTCTGGAAATGACGAGAACATTATAATAAACAATATAATAATCTAGGACATTCTAAAAACCAGCGTTTGCGCTTATAAGCGGGACCGACAGCTGCGCGATTATGTTTTGGTATTTCTATTTCCGCGATATTAGCCGCGGTACGACGGTCGGTATGGCCAGAAATTTCTGAGCGAAAGATATTAAGCAAAATAATCGAGCGAAGTACCTTAGTAACGAAATAAAAAAGTGCGAATTGCATGTGTGAGAATTGATAGGAATTTTTTTATCTATATTTATAGGAATTTTATTAGGAATGATAAATAAAATGTTACCCAGTGATAATAAAGAGTTCATAGTCAAATAGTATATTAATTTAATTCGTGTTCAATGATTTTGACCATTTTAAATTTATTAATCCTAAATTAACAGATCACTGAAAATTTTCCAGTGTTTTCATTTGTTTTCTAAAGCCACGCCACGTGACAATATTATATATAAATGCGGCTTATTCATAAGTTACACTTAACCTATTATCGTGTCAGTAAATACTATATATTAATGTATCCAATATATTAGTGATAATTCACATCATATGATGTCGATAAATACTATTTATTGCTGAGTACAGAAATACCTGTGTTAGACGGTCCTTTGTGGAATCGTAAAAAATTTTTTACTCTACCATATCTCTTCTATTATCAAAATGATGTCTTTCGATATTCATATTACGAAAATTCCATTGATGTTTGAATAGCGGGAAGATAAAAATAATTTTTATTATATAACAATGAAAAGTTTTTTCTATTAATACAAAGAAAACACTTTGTTTAAAACCACTATCGATTTATTAGGTCCTTACATATGAAATTGGAGTTTTGCCGTACTGGCAAATTTGATCTCAAATATCTTCTCTTTGGTTAGGAATTCCAAATCCAAATTTATACAACTATTTACTCATGTATTTGTGTTTTGAAAATTATAATTCATTTGTTTTTTCCTCAATTGTTTTTTTCTTTGCGTCACTCAGTTTACAAAATGAAAAACTTGAAATATCGCGTTATTTACGAGTACGAGTTCCACCGTGGCACCAGTGCTGCAGAAACGGCTCGAAGGATTATTGATGTGTATGGCGACGGTGCCGCAAAAGAAAACACAGTGCGTTTTTGGTTCCAACGTTTTCGTTCTGGAAATTTCGACCTGCAGAACAAGCCCCGTGGACGGCCGGAGACCAAAGTTGATAATGAAGAATTGAAGGCTATTGTGGAAGCGGATCCATCGCAAACCACATCCGAGTTAGCTGCAGGCTGCGGTGTTAGTGATAAAACTGTTTTAATCCACTTGAAGCAAATTGGTAAGGTGAAAAAAGCTTGAAAGGTGGGTACCTCACGAATTGAGTGAAGCAAATCAACAAACGCGCGTTGACTGCTGCGTTGCATTACTCAACCGGCCAATAATGAAGGGATTTTAAATCGAATCATTACCTGTGATGAAAAGTGGATCCTGTACGATAATCGGAAGCGCTCATCGCAATGGCTGAACCCTGCCGAACCAGCCAAACCATGCCCCAAGCGAAAATTGACTCCAAAAAAGTTACTTGTGAGCGTTTGGTGCTGTTACTGGTGACTAGTGCTAGTGTCGTTCACCACAGCTTTCTTAAATCTGGCCAGACGATTACGGCAGATGTCTGTTGTCAGCAACTGCAAACCATGATTGAAAAGCTAGCTGCTAAACAACCGAGGCTGGTTAATCGCTCTCGGCCACTGCTGCTTCATGATAACGCTAGACCACACACTGCACAACAGACGGCTACCAAATTAGAGGAGCTTCAATTGGAATGTCTAAGACATCCACCGTACTCTCCGGACCTTGCCCCAACAGATTACCATTTTTTAGAAATTTGGATAACTTCTTGCAAAGGAAAAAATTCAACTCCGATGGGGCAGTCCAAACCGCCTTCAAAGATTTTATTGATTCCCGTCCGAATGGTTTTTTTAGTAAAGGGATCGATGAACTACCTATGAGATGGCAAAAGTGCATAGATAGCAATGGTACATTCATTGATTAAATAAATATATTATAATAAAAAAAATCGGCTTTATGTTCCTCCCATACTAAACGTCAATTTCATATGTAAGGACCTAATATTTATTGAGCAACATGTTTCGGGGCTAAAAATTAGAATTCGAACTTCGTAACTTATATTTTTTAGTTTGAAAATTAGTTTTAAAATTATCATACGTTGTTTTCTGACTAAGGAAATTTGTTGGAAAGTAGCCCCGAAATTTGTTGATTAATCATAAATTGTGGTATCAAGCAAAAAAAAAGTTGTAACATGTAACATTACATAAAAAATAAGAATTATGTTATCACAAACGTATATTCCATTCGTACAATAACTGTGCATAGGTTGAAACTGAATTATCCTTCATATTATGTGCATTATGCAACAACATGTTAAGCCGCACCAGCACCAGACTTAACATAGCTGATAACCGTCAAAAATGACAGTACTTTTACATGTAGATTCCTAATTTTATTTTATTTATTTATTTATATTTTTTTTATTTATTTATATAAAAAAAAACTTCGAAGTAGAAAAAAAGAGAAAAAAAGAAAAGAAAAAAATTACTATACATAAGTTACGGACGTCACACGATGTTACGACGGACGGACAAAGAAACAACGAAATTATTACAATCGGGGTGACGTTAAACGTATTGTGGTTACAAAAAAGCTTGAAATGCGTCTTCTTGTTTTTGTTTTACGACACACGCTCAAACTATAAGTATATTTGTACATAAATAAGTAATATAGCTTTTCATTCAAGAATCTGACACATTATTTTTTTTAGTTTGAAGGGTTGAGGTCCAAACAATAGCACTTTTCATATATTCGGATTGCCAAATGTTGTTAAGCGATAGCGTTTTAGACCATGTCTTTTGCTAATATATTGATTTTAACATTAAAATTGCTTTCTGCTATTGTCTCTAAATTTCTTAGTCATTCAAGTTTAATTTAATAATGTCTACTATTTCAAATATCTTTAAATAAAAAAAACCTATCAGATGAATAAGGATAATGTAAAAGTTAAAATAATGGGATAAAAGTTGGAAAAAGAAAAATCACTTTTTGAAACAGTGATAGCGAAGACTTCTTTTTCCATTAGTTCTGGTATTGACTTTTTTGTCTTCAAACAAAGTGTTCCGCGATGAGACGGCAGAAATACTCAAATTATCTGCCAAACACACAGACAGAGGGCGGTTTCGTTTAAAGGCTTCTACTTGCCTACTTTTTACCGATTGGGCCAATGGATCAGGGGAGACTGGTGTAAGGGTAGGCGTCGGGGGTGTGTGGTGTACATCTTTTAGCCAAAAGGCTTTACAAAACTTATTTACTAAACGAAATGAAATAATAAATCATCTTTACAATTTCAATCCGTCAATTACTTATGTCACTTGCAGGGGTTTCGTCTGTAAAAATAAATAACTACCAAATTAAATATTTCAACAAAAGCTTTTTATTTTCGACATTCTTTTTAATTAATTAAAGTTTTCCTATTTTCATAAAATCTTCTCTGAATGCCTTGACTGCTTATGAGTAGGTATGTATATCACAAGAAACTATTTTTGTTCCATGACATCTATTGATAATATTATACAAATGTTATGGAATTTTATACGCTGAATAGGCTAATCACATCTTAAAAATTATGATGTCATTTGCTGAATTAGAGAAATTATTAAACGATTATGGTAACAGACAGACGATGTAAACGCTCGGGCAGTCTCCTCTCTCTCTCCTCTCTCCTCTCTCTCCACCTTTCCAAGCACTCCTTCTTTTACCATAAAAACTATGAAACGCCTTTACTATTGTAACGTTAACTCACTGGACACTTTTATATTTAAATTGCACTCCTGTAAGTATTGCATCCGCAATAAACTAAACTGACCAACTGTTCAATCTGTATGTATTTGTTATTGCATACCTGTTTCCTTTCTTACTTGCTTGCTCTACACATTACACGACACCTTCATACAACACATACATACAGGAAGATTCCTTCTAATCATCTCCACATTGGTCACCTACACTATAAAATTCATCTCTGCCCAAAGATCATAATTTTTTTAAAGAATAAAGATATTAAATGAAATATTATCAAATTGTGTAGAAAATATATTTACATGCTAGATGCCACTGTGTGCGTTAGGAAGTAAAGAATACTTTAAATTTATACAGATATTATATCAAAACTAAAGGATAATGATTTGATTTCTGTAATGTATTATTCGATTTAATTAATATATATATTTTTAATTTTATTTATTAATAATATTAATAATATTAAAAAAATCGCAAAGTCTATTCAACCTGCTTTCTATACTTATAATAAAGAAAAAAGTTTTTATTGAAAAATAAGGATAAGGTTGACATTTAAATAAATCGAGACCTATAAATTGATTTGAAATGATTGTAATTATTTTTATATCGAAAAAATGTGTAGAAATTTTGTCGTTAGATTTCAGAAACACTGAAAAAACTGCCACAGAACAGGTTTTACCTAGTTTGGAGTTATTAGTAACTTATATTAAAAATGTAAAATAAACAATAAATAAATAAATATCTTTTGATATTACCAATTTTGGGTTGATATTACTAATCAAAATTAATGTTGAAATAATTAGAAATTTTAGAAATAGTGAAAATTACGAATAGTATTATAAATAACCAGGTCTCTTTAATAAAAAATAATCTTTGAAATATGTTTTTTTTTAATTATTTATTCAGCTTCCATATATTTTTTTTTTTGTTATTAATCATATATTATTTAATTAATTTAAAAAATACAATTTAGAACGTCAAAAGTACCATAACGAATTTTGTATTTCTTAAATTACGGTCATCGTACTTACAACTACCCTATTTTTAAAGTACTTACACACACAGAGAAACACAACTGCTGCAGAAACGATACAAAAAACAGTTGGCACGTCAAGCGAGAAGAAAATTGAAAAGAATTGGCAAACATCCGGGGAGTGGAGGAGGCTCACAGCATCCCCTCCCTGATGAACCCGGAGGTGTGCCCATGCCCGGCATTGTGCGGAATTTAATTGTAGTTATTATTTATATATAATATTATATAATAGGTGTTAAACTGTGGGAAAGGGGAAAGGTGACGCGATTTGTTTATCGAAGACACTGAAGAGTCTCGAGTAACAGTAAGAGTATCGATGTTCACGATGTTCACAAAATTAAGATCAGTCAAGAATAAACGGGATGATTGTATTTTTCTCGGGATCCTAGACTTTCACTGAGCTAAATTTATTATATAGTAAACACAGAAGACTCACATGTCTGAAAACATAGTATTCAAACATTTTGGCCCGTTTCCGTCTTTAAAATATTGTTTTTTTCCATCGTCCCATAATTTTCGAAGAGGTCTGATATATATTTTTTGCAATTAGTAAAATAATTGCGGTTATAACTAGGTTTTCTAAAACAAAGGATCTTTGATAATGAAAATAAAACTTTATTACTTGGTCAAAGATAAGACAAGTTATATTGAATAAAGCATTTATTTTCGATGCTAAACATAATAGGTCCATATTTGGCATTATAAGCAAAAAACAGAGAGATTCTTACTATTGTAGCGAGGCGGTGTACCTATTGAATGCTAAAAATAATACAAAAAACGTCATGCAAAGCAGGGTCAGTCATCCGTAATCGCAATTTCTTGAATATTACGCACGCAACGCAGAGTCAGTCATGCGTGACAATTCTCTATCTCGAAGATTCTATGACATTCCATGACAATACTACATTGAAAAGTCTAGAACACTCTACAGATTCCTTTTTACGTCTAGAACAAACTTTTCCAATGAATTCATCTATGAAAGGCAACGCGGAATCAGTCAATTCATTTTGTGTGTGCAACATCTCCGTGTCAACAAGTGTGAGCAGTGATTCATGATATTACTACACGCGATATTAGTAAGCAAGCAAGCGTAGTGTGACTAACAGTGATACCAGCGGAATAAAGGAAGAATACGGGGCCGGTAATTTCTTCGAGCGGATATTGAACAGAATTTACGAAAAGTGATCTAAGCGATAGAGACAGCGTTAATTAGTAAAAATTAAGGAACTGTTTAATATTAAGTGTGTGAAGTATTCGGGAGAAAACTAGCGATTGTAAAATTATGAAAGGTACCACAATTTCACTCCTATATAGTGATTTTTTTCGCCACGTCCTGTGACACTATTTTATATTTTATTAAAATCGATCATTCGTGTTTGTTCAAATAAGTGCAGAAAGTAATCTTATCGCCCAAAATCTAAAAATCACCCCTTTATCCATTTTTACTCTCTAGCGGCTTGGCGAGAATCTTTTCTGGCGAGCAATTTTCCGGAAATCATAAATTCTAACGATATACTTCTTTCATTTTCTATCGAGGCATGTTTGCATTTATTCTCCGCGAGCCAAAAATACATCATCTAAATCTTAATCTTTTACAGAAATAGCGAAAAAAAAAAATATTTCGAGATTTGTGTTGATTAGAATACAATTATATCTTTATTCAGACAACGTCACAGTATAAAATAGTGATGTGGCATGCTTTCATGAACACATGTACTTTTTAAAGTGGTTTGTATACGTAACCTTACATCCCTCAACATCCACACAGTTCTCTGTGACGCGGGTCGACGACTTCCTGTTTATTCAACCCTCTTGAATGCAGGTCATGCTACGAGTTTTCGGACATCGTGTATAAATTATAGAAACGTGGTGAGAATCGGACCGCAGGGTCGGGCAAATAATATTGAAAATTACTTTAAATTATAATTAATTTGATTTGTTTATTATTTTTTGAATATTTTTGTTCAAAGATTAAATTTCTCGCTTCTTGCAAATACAATCCATATTGAATTCAATTAAGGACTTGACAAAATCTATACCTATAAAACTCAATGTCTGTCTGTCTTTCTGTCTGTCTGTCTGTCTATCTGTTCTCTATACAAATCCACACCGTTTGTCCGATTCGATTCAAATTTTGCATACTTATGCTTTGGACGGGTAACATAGGCAACATTTCTCCCCTATTCTCATACCCCTTACTTTCACCCTGGCATATTTTCGATGCAAATCTGTATCGTTTGACCAATCGGACTCAAAATTTGGAAACTCATTCTTTAGGACTCAGCGGGTAACATAGGCGATATTTCCCCCCTATTCTCATACCTTTTCCCCTCCCTCTGACATATTTTATATAAAAATCTGTACCGTTTGACCGATCGGACTCAAAATTTGGAAATTTATTCTTTAGGATTCGACAGGTAACATAGGCTATATTTTCTCCCTCCCCTTTTACCTTTTCTCCTCCCCCTGATATATTTTCGATGCATATCTATCTATACCTTTCGAATTAAACCTTTGTTTCCCCCCGCAAATTTATTTTCAACTTAATCCTAAACCCGTGCAACGCCGGATACGAACAGCTAGTAAATAATATTCTTCTTCAAAAAGAGCAAAATGAGTTTGTGGGGATATGATTAATATAGGAATGACCAAATTAGAAGTTAATGTAATGCTGACTGTAGTGTGGCAGATAGAATAAAGAAAGGAGTGTTGAGATGTTTTAGTCATGTAGAACAAATGAGTGAGGAAAGGATGCTTAGAAAATATATGGGTCAAGTGTTAAAGGCAACAGAAATAGAGGGGATCCGCGAAAGACCTGGCACGATCAGATACTACAAGTATTGGAGGATGGCCCAGTTAAAAGCTTCAACAACCGTTGAACATGTATGACTAGATATATTTTTGTAGCCGAAGCAAAAGTGGTGTGACAAGATAGAAGATAGAAGCGGCATGATGGTTTGTTAGTTAGTTTGTTATTAATATAAGTAAAAAAAATGTACTGTTTTTTTACCACTTATATATTGAAAATATGTCAGGGTCAATGGTCCCTTCATAAGGCTTCAAATTAAAAATCGAAGTATAGACACTAAAAATATTTTGTAAATATAATATATGGGAAATGATTAATAATTAGGTGCTAACATGAAAAGATAACTAATTGTTAAAAAAAGTTTTAAACGGAGGTGAAGTTGTATAAATAACTAACCCCAACCTTATCGGTATTAAAGTTTCTTGAAACATTCAATATCCACACGCTCTTCGTATGATACCCTATATACACCTTTCTAATAATTAGTAGTTGAATGTACATAAATCTGTGTTATTTTCAAACGATATATCGTCAATTACCAAAACCATCCAGGTCTTCCTAGATAATTTAAATATGAAAATTTACTCATTAAAGATGAGAGATGAACCATAACAAACTTTAATATTATTTTTGATCATTTAGATTTTAGATCATAATTCTATTTACAAAAAATAAACTCACTATTCCGCGGTTTGAGAGTAGTTTTTTTAGTTAACAACGTAAAATAACAAAGAAACATAAGTATATATATAAAAAAAATAAAACAAAATTAATGGATATAATAAATTGACAAAAACATTTACATACTATATTTTTTGTTGGTTTATAATTAACCTAAATATATAACAAACCTAACGACATCACATTCCGATTCTCAAAATCTTCCCCTTAACCCTCCGTCGGGCGCAATAAATCTGTGAGATTGCACAGATCTATTTTACTAAATATTTTTTTTACCACTTGAGCATGGCGACTGCACTTTCAAGTATCCTCCTTTGGTGATGACATCTACCCTGTCGTGCGTAACTGCGTACGCACCCGTAGTGCTAATATGTGAGTGACAGCTTGTGATGGTCGTAATAGACCCAGATAGGATATAATTGAAAAAAAAACTTTAATTTAAAATATTCGATAGCCAATACAAGCATCTGAGGAAATATTCTCTCTTCATTCAAGATCGTTTAAAATCTTTGATAATGAATGGCTCTACGAAATATTCAAGGTTGGATCAAAATTGTAACAATTATTCCAAAGGAGGAAGCAAACAATATTACACTGCGTAGGCCCGAAGCTATTTTATAAATAGCTCGAAAATATTTTATAAAATTTACTTACAAGCCTAGTGGGTAGGTCATAACTTTTACAGAAACGAGGCAAAAGGCTTCATGAATTGGACAACAACAACAGGTGACTGGGCGAGAGAACCAATCAAAGGCTGTGTAACCGTCTCAGTCGAGTGACTTTGGTAATAACAACCGATGGGCTGAACGGACCTATGAGGGGTACCGGAGGTGAAGTCATCCTGGATGGCGTGTATTGGCGGGCGGTGAGGTCATCGCGACTATAAGACGAGCGGGTGCCGGTGACTCGGCAGAGAGTTGGAGAGCACGACGGCGAGCGGAGGGTTTAGGGAAACAACAGCAAGTGGTGACCGGTGGAACTATGGATTTTATTTAACAAGACCCTACTATCTACAAGGGTCATCTCAAGCTTAGAAAACAATCTCACAGATTGATTGCGCCTGATGCCGTGACATTCATCAAATTAATGATTCATAATTATTGAGAACATTATTTTGTTGGACATTTGAATAGAAAGCTGTGAGTAAGATATTATTATTATTATAGTACAAAAAATTATATTTTTACGTTATAATCTGAGAGATTGATTGCGCCCTTTCATGCCTTTTTTTATTTTTGTTTAGTTTTCGCCGAAAATATTGGGTAACAGAAAAGACTATGAATCTAGACAACCCTAAACATGTCGAATAAATACAGCAGATGTTATATGAATCTGATAATGATGAATATATTCGAATTCGAAGACGAGAGTGTTACTGATAGAGAAGACCATGTTGAGCAAAGGTGGCATAAATTCTTAAATAATTCACACATCAAATAATAATGATTTACAAAAATGAAAAGCATTTTTGAAACAGTTAAGTAAAGAATTAGTAACTGAAAACCTTAGCTGAGCAATAAATAAAAAATGTATTCCTTTGACTCTTCAAAATAAAATTCAAGCCTATCGGTGAAGTAGATGTAAATGAGCCTCAAGCTAGTACTTTGACTACAAAAAGGAAACGATGCGTGATATGCGTTCAAAATAAAAAACAAAGATATTCTAAATATAACTGTAAAGTGTGCAATAAGTGTTTATGTTTGGAACATGTTACTATAATATGTGAAAATTGTTTCCAATCGAAAATAAATGCAAATATAGCTGAAAATGAGGACAATAATTCCGGATAGCGTTTCCTAAAAAACCTTACGCCTAAACTTTTTTTATTATTTTCTAATAAAACCTAACTCTATATTTTTTTATTTAATACTTAACACATGTGCTTTAAGTATTTTTCAAAAAAAAAACCGACGACGGACGGACAACGAAATAACGTTTTATCATTCCTGTATTTATGGATGGTGAGAGGGACTATTCCTCTCGAAACTATACTAGTGATAAATTTAGCTCAACGAGTATGCATTACAAAGTATAATTTAGTTTAAATAAAAATAATCATGTTGCAAATTGAAATTAACAATAAACGTTTATTTAAAATATTTCTTCTTAAATGCATTCAACATTAGCAGGAGTGTTTTTGAAGCACTTCTTGAATAAATACATAATTTTCACGTGGAACTTCTAGCAAAATAATATTTAGTTTTGAAGTATACATCAAACTAATTTAAGATAAATGTTTTGTTGAGCAAAACTTATCCAGCTCTTTCATTTTCTCGTCAGTCGGGGTACGCAAGGAAATGGAGCTAGCAAAATTATACAATTCTTGAAGCGTTAAGTTGTTTGCGTGCTTTGTGCTTCCAAGGAAAACTGTGTTCAAGATGAAACTAAACAACATTATGTTATTGCATTATTTTCATTGCTTAACACAAAATTGAAATGAACTTTTACAAAGTTGTTATTTATATATATGTACCTTAGAGCAGATCAGTGAGCCATTGAGTGTCAAAATACATCCAACCACCATTTACTTTTTTTTAAAGATATTTTTTTAAATTTAGATGCGAACACGGAATACGTGTTTCATCAATACTCTTACTATTCTCAAACTAAACCAAAAGCCTGAGCTATGAAAATAGGACTAACTTTCTGGTGTCCTGGAATCACCAGCCAACAAATAACTAGATGAGTACCATAAACGTGTATGGAAGTCTCTTATACGATGGCCCAGGGCTTACAACCTGTATGACCTGCCTTAAATGATCACTCTACACAATGTAACCTTCACCAATTCCATCGTAAGAACGCCCACACAATATCAAATTTTTGGAAGTTCTATGTATGTATATTATGTATTTAAAAATATAGAGGTATCATTACTAGCTGCGAAATCTATGGATACTTATTAGAAGTTTAATATGTATACAAAAATTTTGCAGTTAGATGTAATTCTGTAATTCCAACTCCACATACACATTTATCTTCCTCCTATCTAAAAATAACCGATTTTTTTAATTAAATTTTTTTTTCGTATCCGAAATTACAGTTAAATATGTCTAACGACCGTAATAAAAACCTTAACTCTTTTATATGAGTCGCTTCACGCTAGATAGAAACACAACATCATTGTTAGTGATCAACACGTTAGTAACAACAGCTTAGTATCGGTTTTGTACACCCGAGATAGTTGTTTAAAATAAATATAAATTTAACACATTCTTCATTTATTTAACAAATATATTAATATAATAAATTATACTGTTCGGTTTCAACAAAAAAATCATTTATTTTTTCCACTTACTATTGTAGTTTCAGCCGATGAAAGACATCGACAGAGACATTATTAAAAGGATGTAGGTAATTTATAATATGTTTTACTCTAGCCATAAAATAATTCTATAATCAGAATATCTTTGCACTATTATATCGTAATAATAAAATTTACAGGGTGTAACTGAGTTGATCCACAATAATTTACAGGTAGATCCCTGCCTTGAATTTGAGTCGAAAATTTCCAAGCAACCGTGACCTAATTAATATCAACAGTTATGGAATTATGCAACATAAAATGTTAAATTTTTTTTTTCAATATTTCTGACTGACATCGATTACAAAAAATTCTTACGTTACAAAACAAGTTAAATAAAATTATATTTTTTTAAATTGGAATATGAAGGTTTTTATTATTTTACTTGACTTATACTGAAGGGAATGAATTTTTCATATTCGAAATGAGTAGCTGTAATGCTAGTCCAACGTTTTACAAAAAAAAAAAAACAGAAATTTTGCAAAAAAGGAACACTCTGATGTATCACATCTTTGACTTATAATTAAAGCAGGAATCTACCTGTAAAGAATTGTGGACTAATTCTATTGTGTCCTGTATATACTCACAACACATTCATCAGTGGACTGTAAAGTGCCACGGAAAAAAAACGAGCCGTAAAAATCACACGTATGAATATCTGTGATTGACGCGCTTATAAAAACGCACATCGGAACTTGCATCGGATACAATAATTAAACAAGTGTCGCACGGGCGATGGAAATGTGTCCGATAAAAACGGGGATAAAAACCGCATGCATCATATTAAAATCGAGTGCAATATCCGTGAACCCGTTTCATTATTTCATTAACATGCAAATACTTAATGAAAATATACGGCGCGGGATAGTGGACACGCGACCACGTGATAGGGACTAAGCGTTGGGGTTTACTACCCGCTTGTGTCTAACATGAACTAACTTGAAAACTGATTTATGAGGTGATAAAAACTTTTAACCGCGCTCTATCGGCGCGAAATTCTATGCAAAATTATGCCATTCGGTACAACAGCCACGCAATACGTCCGATAGGGCAATCGACAGTCATAAAGACCGAATCGACCTCAGAGGTTAAGGTACCTTGTGTTTGAACGCGGATTATGGGATGGATAAGTTATTGGGAGAGTGGATTTGATACAGGTTTATGGATAAATCAAGGGGCAAGGAAAGGAAGCACGCTCTCACCTTATTTTTCTCCGGATCCAGGTAGATGGATTGGTTCATCCCCTATCAGAAGGGTGCCACGTCTCACTGTTCTTTGGTTCATTTTGTTCCTTATATGAAGGATCGCACGGTCATGTACACACAAAGATCCTCACAAGTCAGCACAGCAGTTAAAATTCAAATGTCAAACAGAAATATGCCAAAGTCATAGAAACACGATTTTAGTAGACCGTGCACTGTGGTAAGGTAAAAGAAAAGATGGATGTGCTCAATAAAATCTGGTCCTGCTCATAAAGATGGAACACCTTGTTATATGTGTTATGTTAAAGAGATTATAATGAGATTTTGACTCGAGAGAATATGAGATACAGACGTTGTTCCATCATCATCAATCATGTTCCAGAAATTCGAGTATTGCAAGTTGCCACGCACTTCACTTCACACTTGTACGTAATCGTTAAATATTTCATTCGAATATATATTTCTATTTAAATCCTACAGTTTGTCTTTGTATCCAGATTGAAAGTTGTAGGTATCTTTGCTTCGCATAATCATTATTGTTGCTTTTACAACCCAGATTGGGTTTTGACCTCCTCAAGAGTCTAAGTATTGTTCCAGTTCTTTCCAATTTTGAATTTCCAATATGTCTTTGAGGACGTTGTCGCTCCATCTTAATTTTGGCTTTTAGGTCTCATATATTATAGTATATATGCTCTTAGATAACAGTTAAATATATATTATCACGAGGTTCTACAACAAGAAGCACTACACATATTCGAGTATTCTTTATATTTGGAAATAAATTAAAAACGTCTTGAAATCAGTTGGACAGTGTAAAAAAATTTCAGAAAGTATTATACCACCCGTTTTGTGTCTTACTAATATAACCCTCGTAGCGTAGTGGGCATGATACTGATTTCCCCTACCAAGGGTTCCGGGTTCGATTCCCAGTGAGTTCACAATATACCTTTGTAATTTATTCAGGCCTTTTTACCTGTTAAAGCGTTAAAAAAATAACAACCATTTTATCCTGAAAATATGGGGATACATCTGTTATCCTCTCGTCGCATAACGTTTTAAGTCACCGTTAGGGCAATATCAGTCACTAGAATGACTCCACGAATCCATTAATGATCTTTGACCATTTATCAATGAATGATCTCAATAGTCAGATGGCAGAAGGAACCATTTTATATAATTAAAAATTATAATAACGCTACCATCATATATATTTACAGAAAAAGTGTGCTTTTTTACGAATCAACGAAAATAAATTTATTTTTGTTTTTTTTTAAAAGTCTGTGTTTCAATTAATATTTTTAGTACACGTAGTATCCTGAGAAAGAGACCATTGCCTCCAAAACATGTAATCGTAGTAAAAGATAGTTTTATGTAATGTATATTATAGATGTCTCACAGAGACGAAATTATATTTTTTGTGGGAAAGTAGGTGTGGAAGTCTTTGGGTGTTCGGCTTTGTACGGCTGGCTTAAGTGATCGCTTTACACAATGTAACATTCACCATTTCCATCCATGACGATGTCCCTGTGACAAAATCCAGTACTGTATTCTGAAAAATTTGGCAAACACAAAATATTCTCAATAAAAAAACTGGTCTAAAAAAGAGTTTAAAAAATTGAAATAATATTTCAAGCGTGGTATTCTATCATCGGCGGAAATGGTGAACGTTACATTGTGTAAACTGATCACTTAAGCCAACCGTATGATAGGTTGTAAGCCCTATGAACACACAAAGACTTCCATACCTACTTTTTCATAAAAAAATATAATTTCGTCTCTGTGAGACATCTATGATATATTTTGATTAATGATGTCCCAGTAACAAAATCCAGTACTGTGTTCTGAAAAATTTGGTCAAACTAAAAATATTCTGAATTTATACAAAGTGTTTTCATTTTATAAATGTAATGATATGAAACAAAATTATTAAATTTTGTTGCCTGTCCGTCTGGAACTTCGTGTAACGTCCGTATTCGAACTCACGTCAAAAAAAACAACGTAAAAGGTCTTGAACCCTGGGCCACCGAACCCGAACCAGCCGCTTCATGCGTGTTGCTACGGCCGCCTCTCCGTGGACCGCCAAAAAGTTACTTTAAACATATAAGACGCCAACCAATGTTCCGTCATTTTTACGGATTACAGCTCGTGTAATATATAATGCACGTATGCTATGTTTACACATCGTTACGTGTTTAAAAAAAACGTTGGATGTCATTCTTCAACCTAGCGAACGAATGACAAAGCGATTTGATTTCCCGAGTTTAAATGGCCTTTTAATACCCAAAATTATAAATGAAAACACGTTTTTTACAAGTTTCAACACGATACAGCGCTGTACACACGCTTTTAATGATATTCATCATATGTAAATCTACCGCATCGTCACTAGCGGAGGTTTTGTCAAACGAAAAGGCTCGATGGTGTGCAGAATTCTTAATGAGGAAGAAAAAAAATTATCGTGTTGACTTACGAATATATTAACGGTGTAATAATTTTGTGTGGTAGATAGCGCTTTACTTGGTTTTTGAATTACGTCCACGGTGAAAAAACTTGATTTATTTAAATATAATAATTTCGTTGTCTGTCTGTCTGTCGATCCGTATCGTCCAAAGCTTGCAGAAATTACGCTGGAATTACAAGTTTAAGCAATTATAGTACGATACGCAATCAGCGCGCAGCTCAGGCAACACGCAAGGGTCGCCCCACCAAAATAAACGGTCTTGACATTTTTATATAATTATTTTACTACATTAAGTTTTAGGTCCAAGAGAATTAAGTCAATTTAAAAAAATTAGTTTATTATGATCTAAGATCTTGAAATTATTATTTCACGGTTGTACGGTTAGTATATTTTATATGTAAGGAACGTTCTCAATTGAGGTGTGTCTGTTATTAACAAAATCTATTTATTTTTATTTATTTCCACTTAAAAACTATTATTTGAATACAATAATTACTTGCACACAAATTTTACAATATATCGATTCGTAAATGCTGGCAGAAATTACCTTCAAACCTGTTGAAAAATGAATAAAGTCTATCACTATTGCTACCAGAAGACAAACATGACGAATAATTAGGTTTACAAAGCAATAAACTTCATATTTAATGAAGCAAAAAAACAGACACAAAGTGCGCACAAATTTTATGCATCATATTTATGTTTCAGACAACGTGTAGTTTAATTAATACCATTTCAGACTACCATTTGTGTAAGTTAAGCGTGTAACATAGAAAGACTCTAAATACAGAAAGACTACTGTTTCGTGACCGCCGCGCGCGGGCCGCGCAATGATTTTGATTGGTCGGGCCTGGCACCCGAAGTGTTCTGCGCCAACCACTAGCCAGGATTCAAACTTTGACAATCCACCCAGTGACAGTTGGAAAGCATGTCGGTATCTTTTTCTGTGAGAGACGACATTCTTCTTCGTGTGGCATACAAATCCGACGAAGAATCAGTTCAAATTAGCCTTCCGGAAGAGACAGATTGATCTGTTCCGGATTCGACGAAGCCAGAAGAATTGCGGATTGAATCGTCACCCGACGTACCAGGAAAGCTGTAAGTACAATTTGTCCACTGTGGGTTATGGCTAGCTTTGGCCTGGTGTATCTCGGGTGTCAGAATATTATCAATCATTATCGGCGGAGATTGGGAAGGAACTATTTCTTTCTAATAGCCGACCCGCGTGCGATGGTGGCGATCCATCCGTCATCGTACACTACAATGCGCAAGATACAAATCACAGATTACTGTAACATAGAAAGATTAGAATGCGCAAGGTACAAATCACGCTACTAGATTATGGTGGCTGAAGTACAATTTAATTTTTGTTGGCATATTTATTATTTAGTTGTTCATCATTTGTAATAATCCAAGGCTTAGATTTGTCTGTTTTATTTAAGTAACAGCAACGATTTCGCGTCCAGACATATTTAAATTCATTTTTCACTGCAAAACATCATCAGTATCTTGGCTGTAGGATCAGTCAAGATTACAATATTCGTCACGATATGCTACATGGTGCTATCTTTAACAGCCTTGACTATACGGTAATAGTCCGTCATGTTTGTCAAGTTATAGCTACTAATATAATGTTACGTAAGAATGTTGAGATGCAAGAAACGACGCGATTTTTTTTGGCTCAAAACATTCTTTTTAAAAACATCCACATGCAGCGTAGTAAGTAAAGTTTTTCGAATTCTTCGCTTTTGTTAAAAAAAAAAGAGCGAGGAAAAAATGCTCCCGCATTAAGTTTCTTAAAATATAAATTTTGTTACCAGAGGGAATCTTTTTCCATTATTAAACTCTTTCCCCGAAACCTACTGAAGAACGTTTTCAGTTTAATTTATACCAAAAGTATGAAAAAATCTACAAAATAATATGAGTTTCACGAAAATATTATACCAAGCTACGAACAACAAACTGTTACTGAGAATAAAAAACTTAACTTACAATCATGTCATTTCATTACGTGTGCTGTAATATAAATGATACATAAATATATTAAAAACAATTGTTTAACGAATCTAACAAACACTTGTGTAAATCACATTAATTAATTTAACGATCACCCGTTTCGATACAAATGTATCATCGTCAGGATGGACGCACACTAAATGATCCTTATATATTCAGCCCACTAAATTAGCTTGATATCGCTAGTTCACAGTCAGTATCCACCCGAAACGAGAGCTTAGCGAGGCCAGCGGTCAGCTGTCGAGACACAATGATGATCTAAAGGTCTACTTTATTGCAACTTATATATATAGCTCCTCTGATGCAACGGCATAATATCGCATACAATGCATTATCTTTATTTGCAATATTGTGTTCCTAATTTATAACCCTATTCGTTTGGGTATTATCATTTCAACACAAGACAGCTTGACCTACGTACCTCAATTTTTTGTCGACTTTTGCAACGTGGAATTGGGTCAAGTATGCTCCCCACCCACCCATAAAATTTTGGGTGGGGGGCATACAAGCGTTTATATGTACATTAAAAACCTCCTTACATATACGTTATAAACAAGATGGTTCCTTAGTTTTATACTATTAAATAACTTGTACAGTACCATCTCAAAACATATTTATTATGTTAATTTGTACATTTTATCGTTTAAATTTTTTATATTATTAAATTAATATGTAGAGTACATATATAAAAACATGTTTCTTTCGTATTAATTTGTATTAGTACTTATCAATGATAGACTTAATTATATGTCATTCATGTTTTTGTGTCATTTGTCATGTGTCAATTACATCAAATTCACGAGACACATAAAAGTTATGCAAATATAAGTTTAACACCGGTGGATAGACATATTGTATGTAGGTCCAGTAAGAACCGTGTCTCATGTGATTGAGGAAACTATGTGCCATTACTGACATGAAAAAGATGACATTAGGCGTGCTATAATTGATAAAAAAAACTTCAAATCACTTGATTTCAGCAGCGAGTTCTTTCTTTAACATTTTGCCGGCCAAGCAATCTTTAACTAGGAAAATATGGATGCAGTTTAAAATTTATTTAAACAACCGTAAAGCGTCTTGTCTGCTCTCTTATTTTTTTTTTATTTAAAACCAAACAATCTAAGGTGTCATTGCAATCCCTTCATTTTAAAAGACTCTTTCAATGCTGTTCAATGATGATCTCCATTTCGTCACAATATTGCCCACGGAACATGGTCGTCTAATGAATACAATTATAGCTCGTGACTCATCTACATTGAAAAATTTACTCCCATCACTATACATCAATAATCACTGCATACTCTATCCAGCTAAAGCTGTGAAAAACCAAGTTATCTTAAGTGATGCCGATTTTTCATGGCATGAACGGATTTCACATGACATCAAAAAATTTTTTTACAGTATTCACTACCTACACAGATTTAAGGACAGTCTTCCAACTCACTGTAAAATTACAATTACGCAATCAATACGTCTTTTCCCGTTTGATCATGCTGATGGCTATTATTTATTTATTTGTATTATGTATTTAATAATTTACGCCCTTCAGGGCTTTTGCAAACAATTAAGTATGGTGTACATTGAATGAATGAATACTTTTAACAATACATAGTGATTGCCCATGAAATATAAACAAGAAAATATAATAATATAAATTGGAAATAAAATACATAGTCGCAGCACAATACTAAAAGATAAAGGCAAAAACGTCAAGTTGCTCGTATTTGCTCGCTAGTCTAAGAAGCCTTTGCAGTGGAAAATTAAAAATGTAGTTGGTAGCTGCAGTTTCCAAGGCATGACTTCTAGTTACACGAGATGTAACATGCAGGCAGATATATACGCTTCATCAGTTTCACCTTCAACCGCAAAAAATTCGATCACGTCTCAACATTTGTGTAACTCAACTTTAAAAAATAGTCCCGATTACCTCGTTATCATAAAATGAATTAATCGAGAAAATAACGCCAGCGAAGGTGTATTTTTAAAATAAAGAAATAGACAAGGGAAATAGATTTACCGTTCAAATTAAATTTGTGACGGGGCGTGGGTTGGACGAGTATTGAAAACACGAAATAGCGTGCCAAGGGCGAACGGACGCGGTGGATTGAATTTTTTTATTTTAAATTAGCAACACAGTGTTTCCCTCACACCCCAGAGGAATGCCTACCCACATATAAATTAATCAATGAGGTAGCTGTATTTTTTTAATCGTAATAATAAACTGGAAACGTAAATGAGTTCTGACGAAAATAGTCGAAGCGAAAATACGTTTTAACTAACTAACTAACCATCGGGCCGTTTCCCTGCAGGAATAGACAGAAAAGATAGAAGCACTATTCTGTTCTTACATACCAATTTTGCTTCATCCACTTTCATACTTCTCTCATGCACACTGTTTAGTGGTTAAAGCTTTAAATAATTATTTCCTGTTCTGAAGAAAATAGTCGGAAAATACGTTTTAACTAACTAACTAACCACCGGGCCGTTTCCCTGCAGGAATAGACAGAAAAGATAGAAACACTATTCTGTTCTTATACACCAATTTTGCTTCATCCACTTTCATACATCTTCTCATGCACACTTTTCATTTGTTAAAGCTTTAAATAAGGCTTTCCTCGAATTTTTGGTTTGTCATTTCGTTTTCAACGCTCACCTTTTCTTTATTATTATTTCCTCGCCCATCCATTACAAATAGCCGAACAGTTTTCACACTACACTATTTCGTTCATTTTTTACTCTAGTATACAAATTCTGCACAGACGCGCCTAAGTGAATCATTCTAACAGCATTCAGTCTATTTTCGTTTTTTTATTAATTTCCAGGCCATAAATAAGAGTCGGCACCACAACTCTATTATGTACCGTTAGTCTTGCTTGGTGTAACATATTCCTATTGACCATAATTACATTCAGGGCATCATTTACTTCGCTTCACGCAATTACTTGCCATTTCTAGTAAATAATCATTATTGGTAAACTTTCGTCACATTTGTTTTATATGGAAAAAGTACTAAATATTTTTTCTTATTAATATTTAAGTTTACATAATATGTTACATATTTGATACACATTATTCAATTTTTATGGATTTTTTCAATTTTTTTACAATCCC
Organism: Agrypnia vestita; assembly: GCA_016648135.1. NCBI lineage: Eukaryota > Metazoa > Arthropoda > Insecta > Trichoptera > Phryganeidae > Agrypnia > Agrypnia vestita. The sequence continues at coordinate 2,826 of JADDOH010006777.1, read as the reverse complement.
ATGAAAGTATAAACTTGTGTATGGAACCTACACGACATATAAAATAAAATTGTTTTGTCATTCAATGTTTTTACATGGTTTTATTAAGTCTCACTTGTATGTCAGCGAGAAATGTTATGATCTATATTTGACTCGCTTTCTGATCAGAAATCACTCCGAAATTTGACAGAGAGACTTATTCTTGAAGACAAAAGAAAAGAAGACAAAAGAATTCATTATTTTTACAAATTTAGTTTAACTATTCGAAAATTTTATTTAAAATTCTAACACATTATTTGGTCGGATATTGTACATATCGGTAACATCTGTTGGTTTGTATTTTTTTTAAATATCACAATTACTGGTAAATAACCGTTTTTTTATTTTTCGTAAATATTATTAAAGCGCATAAAACAGGAAACATAGTCACTGTCGCTTTATATAAATATTTATTAAATAGAATTCTAGCTAACAAATATTATTCAGTTGTTCTCTAAGAGCCCTTCTACCCTTATTTCGGGTACCCCTCCCCATGCCCATGAAAATTTTTCATCGAAGTGCAAAATTTCACTAGAAATATTGAGAAGTCCGTCGATTATGCTCGAATTTTTGCGAAACGACATTCTCTATATAAGAGATGACGTGCTTTGTTGTGAAAGAACCATAAACAAGCGATAGACAAAAGTATAGCAAAATAGAAAAGTACCTACCTACGTATTTATGAAAACAACTTTAAATTGAAGAACAGTGCTCCAATTAATTCGCGTCCAGTGACTTTGGTGGTGTTATTAGATGACTATGTTGGCACCATTTGTTTAAAATAATATTTAAAGAAATACTATGTTTAAATAATAAAGGCTTTAAAAGCGATTTGAGAATACCCGACCTGGGTTCACTCTCGTAGGCATGGACAAACTGCTCGGTATTTTAGGAACGATGATTAGATTAGGTATTTTAGCATAGTTCTCCATACATTTACTCCAATCCCGTGGGTCCTGTCTTCTGTACTCTTATGCAAATGCAGGCTCCGTCGGTCCTATCTTGCTCCGACCTGGCGCCGTGTTCCCGCAGGACCTGGGGGCGATGACCTGGAAGTGAACCGATTCATGAACGTTGATTTGATCCAAACTCCAGGAACGGTGGATATCTTAGCATCTCTGCACATGTATATATTAAATACAAAACAAATAAGGATACAACCTTTCATTTGTGTTCGTTAATATTGCGGTATTCATCTTGATTTATTGTGAAAATGAGATTATTAATCAAGATGTACTGTTGTGTTACGTGTCGTGGCAATCAAATCCTAGTCCAGATGCAATAACCATAAAGTTGATAAGAGAATTCTCTACCTTTAACAGAATAATACTTCATAAATTTAATAAATTTATTCATTAACTTATAAATAATAAAAAATATTTAGCGTTATTCTAATACTAATTTATGGTTATTCTAATACCATATATTTAATTATTAAAATACAATTATTATAAAAAGCTTCGTATCTTGATAAATTATATATTATTTTTCTTCATGAGATACATATTGATACATTAATTTATTAATTTATATTTATAGATAACGTGTGTACTTTAAAAAAAATATAAGCGACAGCTTCGTGACTAACTAAAACATGGCATTATACCCCAGAAAACACAGGCCAGAAGAACTAGATAAATGTTCTACAGTTAAGAAAAACAAGTTTTGGAAATTATTTTCATTTTCTCGGAGAAACTTTCACCACGAAATTATCCGAAATTATTTTCATCAGGCCAAACACATTGGGTATTAGATTTTTAAAAAAACAGCCAAACGAGTTAGGTCATCAATTGTTGTCTTCTCTAGCACGGATTCTGTGATTACTGTACCCGGACCATAATGTGTTTGGAGTCGCGTGGGTTCTTAAAGTAATTTCGTGATTTTTTATCTTCGAACCCGTTTATAAATATAACCGGCATATATAAATAAGTGTATTTATATTTATTTTCCAGAATCTAACGGTTCTATTATTTTTACAAGCTTAACTTGTATGTCAACGAGGAAATTTGTTATTAATATATATTTGACCCAATAACATATAAACAACAATCATTCTGCCATTTGGAAGAGAGGCGTATTTCTGATCAAAATACAGTAATCATTCATTATCTTTTTTATTTTTTCAAAAATCTACGTTATTATACTCAAAATTAATATCGTTACATCTCATACTTATAAAATATGTTTTCATCACCATTGTTTATTTTTATTAATGATTAATGTAAGGAAGCTTTTAATTTTTTGTATTTTTTATAATACTATAAAAGCTTAAGAAACTTTTTAGCACATTAAATACTAAATAATTAATTAAAAACCGAAATTATTTTTAAGAAATTAAATTAAATTTGATCCAATTTAAGTTCAAGGTTCTGAATAATTTCGCTGTTGTGTTCAAAAACATAAAAATATAATCATGGGTCCGTAATTAAAATTAATAATGTTGTTGAATGGTTTTTAAATTCACCACTAAAGGTTTTCGAGTTTCTCCGCAAATTAAAAATTTAGGCAGTTGGCTCGAGTGTTAATTCAAGAATCGTCATCATCATCACTTTTAACTCTATAACGCCTGGTGGGTCATGGCCTCCTCAAGAGTTTTCAAGAATAAAATAAGATAATATTATTAAATAAAAAGTTATTTTTAAATAAATTTCTTTTAATTTAACTTTACTGTACTTTTTACTGTTACTTAGTGATACTACACACAAATTCTAAATTTACCTATTTACGTACGTAAAGTTTTAATACAAGTTTTGTTTTTTATCATTGAAGTACAATAAACGTCTACATTTTTTAATTATTATACTTATT